>CAOJBK015300844.1:0-12277 GCA_948294925.1 Codiaeum variegatum
AGAATGACAATAAGTACATAAGGATGGAAGCATTAGGAGCCAAATAGATTGAATCTCACATGAGATGTGATGAACAAGAGTTTTTCACTTGCTAAAATCTATCCTTAGAAAGACAATGTGTAGCTTATGGGAATTGATGACAAATGTTTTTCCCTTGCAAGATTTCAATCAACCCACTAGAGATTCACCCCAATGGAATCTCGGTTTCCTATTTGGAAGTGTAGGATTCGTCAAGTTAGAGGGAATACTATTTTGATTGAAAACCAAATTAAATAGTAGATTTATGTTTTACATAAAATAAAACAATCTTATTATTTTTTGTGATTAGTCTGATAACATGAACGAATCTCATCCACTGAATGAGCATAACATATGAACCAAATTCATTGGGACAAACTTTGCTAATTGGTTGAGAACCTATAACTTGTACTAACTTATGAGATAGATATGGATAAAGAAATCCACATAGGAAGCTTCTGTTACCAAAGAAAAGAGTTTCCATTGTAATGGATATTATAAGTACATTATCAAAGATATTTATAATGCTTTAAGGACAATAGTAAGAGTAAGAGATTAAAGGACCTTGAAAAAGGTACAATTTTCAATTGTTCTACTTTTGATATTCTCTATAGTTCATTTATTGTTGCATGAACCTTGTGAAAGTAAAGGCAAACAATAAAGTTTGGAGAAAAAGGGAGATAATCCAATTATTGGAACAAACATTGTTTCAAAAGCTTTTGGATCGAACCCCGTTGATATAAGAAATCGTGTTTTGTTGAAAAACATTTTGCATGTACCTAATGCAATTATAACATCATTTCTTAAACTAGTATGACTAGTATGAGTTTTGAACTTAGATTTTAAGAATATGTCTCTATTATTGTAATAAAGTTATTGGCATAGATCATACTTAATGGTTTCTATTATGAGATAATGGAACAACAAAAATAACTCCAAACTTAAGTGATATTAATGCTATGGTTTAAACCTAATCCTAATTCAAAACTGATTTAGTCTCTTTGATTAGGTCATTTATCCAAAGATGAAGGTTCTAAGATTGGACAACATAAGGATCCTAGACTTAAAGGAAGTGAACCTACTCAGAATTGCGAATCTTGTATAAGAGACAAAAATGACTAAATCACCCTTTGTTAGACAAAATGGAAGAGCTAAATAAATTTTGTATTCATACATGAGATGTGTGTGGTCCATTTAGAGAAATGGATTAAGGAGGGTATTTATGTTTCATCTTATTTAAAAATGATCTTTCAAGATCAAAGTATGTTTATTTGATGAAATACGTTTGATCTCATTTACCAATGATCTTTAAAGATTACAATATGTTTATTTGATGAATCACAGACATGAGTTGTTTAAAGAGTTCAAATGATTCATGAGCGAAGTTAAAGAATAAACATTAAAAGGTATTAAAATCACCAATTACATCGAGGGAGTAAATCCTTTAGAATAATGTTTGGAAACTTCTAAAAGTTAAATGGCATAATAATAAAGATCCATTTTGGAATGCCATAGCTAAATGATATGTCCAAAAGAGATCGCACCCTATGAGATAAGGTACATTTAATAATGAACTATAAATGTCTGCATATTTTTTTTATTGAGATTAGCGAGTGAGGATGCTACTTGCACCTTTAATATAATTTCATCCTAATTTGTTTTTATAAATCCATATGAGATATGGTACAATAACAAGTCTTAAATTTGTTAAGATTTGGGGTGTTTAGCTCACATTAAAAAGCTAAGAAACAAGACACTTAGATGAGAAATCTATTAAAGAAAGGTTTGTTGAATATTCTAAAGGTTATTTAGGATTCTATCATTATTTTCTAAAGGCAAACAAGTGTTGTTAAGAAGGTTGTCCTTTTCTTGAGAAAGAGTTTCTTCAAGAGAATGACACAAATAGGAAGATAATATAGGATGAGTTGTCATCCAAAGAGATCTAACAAAATGGTTAAGTAAAATTGATTAGCCCTATAAATAATTTTTCAATTAATGCTGTATTCACATAAAAGAACCTCGAAGGGTTAGTAGTGTATCTCACCTATTAGAGAGATATAGGTTTCTTCATGGGAATTTACAAGAGTTATTTATTCATGAAGAAGTTGATCAAGAGTTGATCCTAATAGTATTGAGTAAACTATGTGAGATATAAATTCTTCAAAAATGGTAAAAGCTATGAAATTTAAATAGATTTCATATATATGAACCAAGTCTATAAACTTGTGAATCCACCCGAGGGGTGATTCCTATATGATAAATGTAAATTCAAGTGAAAGATTGGCGCAGACGGAAATGTAGTAATGTTCAAAGTAAAGCTTATAGTAAAAATGTTTTATTATGGGAAAAAGGTTTACCATTAGGTAACCTACTTTCCAAAGCAATACTTAGATCCATTATAATTTTATTAGTAACTATAATGTACTATGATTATGAGATGTCAATATTGCTTTTCTTGATGGAGACATTGAGAGAACATTTTCATGGAGCTATCTAAATTTTTAGAACCTATAGAAAATTTCAAAGTGTGCAAGCTTAAGAGATCCATTCATTGTCTTAAGCAAACTTTGAGAAATTAGATTCATCATTTTTTATGAGGTAATCAAATAGTTTGATTTCATCAGGAACATGGATGAATCTATATGTACATAAAGGTTAGTGGGGGTTCATTGTACTGTGCAATTGTGTTAGTGATAACTCATTTTACTGTGCAACAGTGTTAGCAGGAGTTCACTTTACTATGCAACAATATTAGTGGGAGTTCACACTAAATTATTATGACATTTATTAATTGATAAAACATTGACATGCTCATTAAATATAAAAATTGTTTATCCCAAATTTTTCTCTATAAGACTTAGGAGAAATCACTTATATTCTTGGAATTCAAATATATGAGATAGATTGGAATAGAATAATAGGTATCTCCCAAAGTTAACACTTGGAAGAGTGTTGAAGTATTCAACATGTCAGTTTCCAAAAAGGTTACTTATACTATTAGTGTGACTAACATACATATATATAATCTAGGATGAGATCACTGGATCATGGTCAAAGTTATCCTTTAGTATTTGAAAAAGAACTAAGGATTTAATTTTAACAAAATGGAGAAAATAATTTGAGGATTGATGGATTTATAGAAGTGGATGATAAAGAGTCTATCTTTGGATATGTTTTAACCTATAATAGAGGAGCAGTTTGCTAGAAGAGTTCCAAGAAATGAATTATTGCAAACTTTGTTATGGATGTTGAGTATTTTACTGCATAAGATGCTGTAAATGAAAAGTGTTTGGATTTGAAGTTCATAACAGAACTAAGTGTGGTTCCTTCCATTTAATCACTGTTTTCTTTTTACTAAAGAAATGATGGAGCCATTGGTTATGCAAAGGAACCTATGTCTCACTAGAAATCCAAACACAAAGAAAGGCAAAAGCATGTATTTAGACAAGGTCAACGGGACATGCAAGGCAGAAAATAGTGTTAGATGGTAATAGGACAGATCTGTTGACTAAAGCTATGAGTCAACTAACAATTAGACTTCCATCTTAAAAAGATGAGTCTTAGATACTGAATTGTTTGGCTTTAGATTAGCTCTAGTGCAAGTGGGAGATCGTTAGCAGTGTATGCCCTAGAGCTTACACTCTTTATGAGAATGTAAATGAATACCTGACTGGCTTTAGTATATAAGTTCTTTAAATGAAATTATTCCTTGTATCAAACATATATATGTCCCTTAAGTATTCTATAAGGGAATCTATTCTCAAAGGGTTTGAGAATATGAGTAATAGATTGCCCTTTACCAGATATTTTAAAGGTTGTTCATGATCATAGAATTATTGGTAGGGACACCACTAATTCAGAAAACCATCACCTCATTGTCATCCATGATAGGTATGAGATACTTATTGGTATTTTGGTAGTTAGTATCATGCTACAAACATGTGATATTGTGATAAAATGTGTGCATACTCATTGGATGAGTAAGTTGAACAGTGACATTAGATAATGGATACATGTGTTATTACCAACTAGTTTATATCGCATCATCTAGATCATGATTGTGCATATAATCCTTAGAATTGATGTGATATGTTATCTGGCATATTGATGGCTATGGTTTGTTACTGCTTACATACCGATGCTAGTCATGTATTGGTATATGGCATGCAGTGGCCATAATGATTGATAAGTTGGAATAAGTGTTCAACCAAGAAAGGATTCATTAACTTAGGTAACTAAGGAAGGAATCCTATGACTTTTAGTTGTTCTTGATATGCAAATCCCTGGCTAGGATGGATAATATTCACTAGAAAGAGTTTTTAGTATGAACAGATTTATCGAGAACTTACTCCAGATAGAGGTCATATGATTTGACATATAGGGTTTGACTATTTCGTGACCCTAGCTAAGATCAAAAATCCATAATGAAGGGATTCTAGTGCATGGTAGTTATGATTGAAAGGTCCATGCAATGTCAAGGGTATGATCACTGACATTCATTTCTAATTAGGTAGTCATGATATATTATGCTAGACGTTACTCATGACTTATGAGACTAAGTGTGTTATGAGGATTACACCCTTGGTAGGATGAAAAAAGTTTTCTTTTTCTCAATGCTAATTAGAACATAAACTTAATAAGTCATACATCTTATAGTAATTCCCATTAGATTATATAAATCATATTATTGATTAATTAAAGAGTTTAATTAATTGTTAATGATGATTGAATTAAACTTGTAATTAAATTTACAAAGATGCTAGAATGTCTTGAAGTTTAATTCACAAAAGGATAATTTTAATTAATTCACAATTTGTATAAGATACAAATGGGCATGACTAATTGAAATGGTTTAGGACAAAAAAATAAAATCATTAAGCTTAAAATGAGATGTTAACTTAATCCACATTATATGTAGTTAATTGAGAATTAAAGGTGATTCCTATTAATTATGTCCTTAATCTAGTTGACTAATTGAATAGTCAAATAGTCAATTGTCAATTAGAACCAGCATTGACTAGTCAAATAATCAATTGTCAACTAGAACAAGCAACCTATCTTACACTTTTCTTTTCCATAATTTAAGGAAATAGTAAAGAAAGAAACATAGGTATAAAAGGGTTGATGTCATCTTTTTTACCTAAGACACTCAACATATTGAAGATATTGTAGAAGTATTGATATCTTCTTTCTTAGGTTAGAGAGAGAAACACTTTAAGTTACAGAGAGAAAGTTTAAAATTCACACTAAATAGAGAGAGAAAGTTTGTTTTAAAGAAAAGTTCTTCAAACACAAACTCGTCTTTTATTACCATTTGAGAAGGGAGTGTGAAGAAGCTTGAAAGCCCAAACCCAATTCTCATGTCTCAAGGTCTCAAGTAAAGGAACAAGGATCAAAAGTTTGGGTAACCAAAGAGAGAAGATTCAAGCTTCTTAAAGAGAATTAGAGAATAAGCTTTTGGAAAAAGCTAGGTGTGTTTCAAGTTAGAGACTTCACACTTGGGGAGCTTAATGAAGGAGTGCGAGAGGTATTTCATACTTCTAACCATTCTTTTTTCAATTTGTGTTTTGCACATAAAATGGTAGTTATATCCTTGGTTGAAGTTATGGGTCCAAACCAAGTTTTAGACATTTATCAAAGAGTTTGATAAATGACTAAACCCTTTATGTTAAAAGAGTTTTAACATACAACTAGTTTTCAAAAAGTTTGAAAATTTCTAAAGATTTTGCAAATAAGTTTTGACAAAATGCTTAAGTACCAAAACCCTAGGTTGTGGCAATGTTTCAAAGTGTTTGAATAATTGCCTAACCTAATTTTATTAAAAGAGTTTTAACAAAACTATATTTTTTTAAAAAAGTTTTGAAAATAAAAAACCGAATCTTCTCGATTCGTTTTCACTAGTTCCGCTGTGCGGCTCATTATTTTCCTTAAAAGCTCTGATACCATCTTACAAAAAGAAGAAAATGAATTGATTAAGCTCTCAATTAATCATCACTGTATAGCTGACTTGTTTATATACAAAGAAAAATTGAGAAAGAGAGAAATGGAATTCCTAACTAATTAACAATTTGTATCCTAGCTCATGCAATGACAAAAATTTATTGGCCATTAAATAAGTCATATGGATTATGACTGAGCAGTGACTTTGTGTAGCCATGCCTAATGTATCTTTGTTTTCTTTTTCATAGAGAGACAATCACACCCATCAAAAGATTGAACAAACTAATTCTTACAATCAAAGAGAATAACTTTATTGAAAGGAATGATACTAAAAAATAAACACAATGAAACTGGAATTTACTATCAAGATGAATGACAACCCATCAAAATAGAGAATAAAGACTAAGATTTTTTTGTTCAATTGACAAGAAGAAGGATGGAGTATCCAATGTTGAAAGGCTATACCTCAAACTCCCAAAGGTTTAGAAAGATAAAAATTTATGTGAAAACTCTTTAGGACTGAAATTAGAACATAAGAAATGAAGGGGTTAGTGATGATACAAGAACAAAACTCAAAAAAAAAAAAAATAAGGCTCTCAACAATAGAAAAGAGCACAAACTGAACAATAATAAAAACAATAATGGAGTTGATATAATGAAAAGAATGCTACCAAGATAATAAGCCCATAAACAAGACACAAAAGTGTATATAGATGGAGCTCCCATTAGAAGTTGTCCAAAATAGTCCTAGAGAGTGTGGTAGCACCCAAAACATGGCAATAGGTTATGAAGCTATGCCCAAAGTAGCACCCTCTTATGGTTTGGTTTAGTTTTCACTGATAGGATCCGCTATAGGCCCATTTGGTGAAAGTTGAAAAGTGATTTTATATAACAACCTAACCTTATTTTGAAATATTTAATTTCACAGTAAGGAATATGAAAAATAAAATTTGACTGACTTCCATAATGATTATTTTTTCTAATGGAAAATGCACCAATCCTCGAACCTAAGTTGGATTTAGAGATCGAATTTGGGTTTAAAATAATAACATTTGAAAAATTATTTCAAAAATTCTTTTGGCTCAATCATAATACATAAATTTGGTCAAATTATTTTTTGTGTATACATGAAATAATGTATGAATAGAAAGTAACAATAATGAAAATGATGTATGAGTAAATATGTATGAATGATAGAATTGAATTTCATCAAATGGATTCACCACCACCCTGATGGCCTTTCCTCCTTTTTTGCTATTAGCTGCTAGTCCCCAAGCTCCTTCAAGTGCTGCTCCAATCTCAAATACACATCCTACTGGTACGAGCAGATCATTAGCGATTCGTCCAACACCATCCTTTGCATAAATTCTCCAGCGATTTGAGAATCGTTCTAGCATGATCCGATGTCAAACCTCCTTTGCTCTTTCCAAGATCCATGCCACACCAACTTCAACAGTGCAGACTATCCCACCTATTATCGATCAAGCAGACGTCATGATTCCTTAATCAGCATCTTAGGTTACTGGTACGACACAATTAGTAACCGATTCTTTTCAACATGAAGCTAAAAAATTAGGTAATCCAAGATCAAAATCTTCTTATGCTGCTGTTGTTAATTGTGATGTGCACTCTTGTAATGATAGTGAAATTGAAAACTTGGGAGGTTTTGTATCTATTAAAGTATTATAGGATTTATATGACCTAAGAGTTAAGGAGTGTAGATTTTCCTTAATTAGTAGTCTTACTCTTTCAAAGGGTGATGCACTATATAGCATGATATTTTAAAAAATAAAATGTCTTAGATTTGGGGATTGAAATCGTAATGGAAGCTCATATCTTTAGGGTAGGGCTACTACCACATTTTTTTGTACTCTTGTGATGAGTTAGATTACATTAGGACTAAGGGTGCTATTAATCTTAAGCATGGTATTTTTTGGGTACAATCATGGAAACCTGGATTTGATCCAGAGACTCATAAGACATCAACAACACATGTTTGGGTTTGACTTTATAGACTTCTATATGAATTCTAGCTTTCAGAACTATTAACTCAAATTACTAGAGATTTGGGATCCCACCAAAGATTAATTCTAAAACATTAAACAGTGAATTTGGTCATTTTGCTAGAGTCTTAATTATCATTCAAGCTTGATTCATGATTCTTTGCAGGTTAGAAGTAAAGAACAATCTCTTTAGATTGATGTTCTTTGTGAAAGATTACCTACTTTTTGCTATACTTGTTCCTCAAATAGGCATATGGCTAATGCATGCTGACGTAATGGAAAATCTAATGAAGTGTATAAACCAAAAGGGAGAATACCTAAAAATGCTAAAATTACTTTGAAACCATCAACTTGATGGACGCCAAGAAAGGAACAACCCATTGTTCCCTTATCAAATGTTTTTAAGGCTTTTGATGCTATTTCTAAGGTTAATCATATGCATGATCGTGAGGAACCTAATGACATAACATCTGAAAATGATGTTTCCAATACGCTTAGAGATTTGGGTTCCCCTTTTAAGAATGATGGTTCAACTGGGCTATCCCAGATTGACAATAGAAAAAGAGTTTCTTCAGACTCATCTTTTGGGGATTATTACTTTCTAGATTAGAATTTGCTTGCTATGACATGCTTCAATCCTACAAATAAATCATGGGTGAATTTCTTTGGTGAACAAGAAGATTTGGCTCCTCTTAATGTTGTTCCTGGTTATGCCTTAATAGATTATGCTTTTAATAACCATATGCAGGACTATACTGATAGAGATGAAATGCCTTAGACTACAATTTTGAATAAGAAAAAGAACAATGGATATATTGATGTTCTAGTCACTTACACCTGGCCAGCTCAAATTAGAAAAAAGTCATTATATTTTAGATCTTTTTGATTAATTTCTATATGTTTATTTCTGTAACTCCTTTGGAGTGGACTTTATTATTTTCTTCCCTTTTTCTTTATTCTTTATTATTTTCTCTTTTTAATAATAAGAAGTTTGACTCCAACCTGTATTAAGAAAAATATGTATGAATGACAAAGTATAATCCTACTTAAATTATTACAAAATAATAAAAAAAAAGAAAAGAAAAGCAAAAGAAAGAGGGATACTTTCTTTATCCCAAAAGGTCCTACGAAAGCACACATCCCCTAAATTGGCTACGAACTCCATAGTGAATAAAAATAATGAAATACATAGAAGTGAAACTTAAAAGGAAATAAAGACAACACTTACACAAGAGATTAATAATAACAAAGTAAAATTAAAAAAAAAAAACTAAACAAACATAATATAAAATAATGATAAAAAATGTAATAAAATCAAAATCAAAATAAAATAAAAAAAGGAAGGAAAAAATCAAATTAAAATGATTTTGGAGTTACAACCCTAACAATATTGGGTATGTCTGCATATTCGTTTGAGTAGGACTCATACCCCATGCATTCTTTCCTTCTTATAAAAGAGGTATTATTTTGAAAGGTGTCTTTTAAGAAGCTAATTATTTTAGAAAATATTAATCAAGTGGTCGAGTTATTTCAAGTTTTAAGTTTTATTGATTAAAAAGAAGGTTATTTCAAATTAGATTTAGAAATGACAAATTGAAAAGTTTTTTTTTTTTTTTATAAAAATAGGATTGGGTGATAAGCTTTTCTTTTGATAACAACACCAAAACGAGTCTTCACCTTAGATCAGTAGAAAAATAATAATAAGTATAGAAATTGATTAAAGCAGACTAAGTTTTATCATAAACGATGCACTAAAAGCCTTGGACTAAACAGTCTAGGGTAATTTGGCTATAATTTTGATGTAAATTCTCTACCCCAGAATTTTGAACCATAAAACTCTATTTATAGAGTACTAAAGGGATAAAATTGACTTTTAAAGTGTTGGAATTTCAAGAGGGTTGAGTTGACTTTGGGGCCTCATGGTAACTATTGAGGTAATGATGACCACCCACATAGTAGTGACAAAAAGGTTGGAAATCTCAAAAAATTGCATGTCCAACTGTGGCACACAACGGTGGTTACTAGCTAACAAAGGTGATTATGGCTAGTCGATGGCGACCATTGGCAGCTGGCGATCATTATTGGTTTCTAGCGGTCTCCACGGGCATTGTCGATCCTTTATGGGTTTGATTCAATTCAATCCAGTCTAGTTCAGTTTGTATTTTTTTTTCTTTATTTTACCTTCTTTGACCTATTTTGAGCCGGATTTGAATATGTGGATTTGTCTTTGGAAGATTTTAATTTGGAATAAAATATATATCTTTCTATCTAAAAACTCGGCAAGGGATGCTGACGCCTTTACCCATGTATTATCTAATTCTAGCACTTTAATAATGTTGAATGCCCCAAGGTAGTTTTAGAAAAGTGCAATTTTTCCCTGAAGAAGATTTCTAAATTTAAGATTTATATAGAGAGAACTATAATCCAAAAGTCACAGTTAATGCAAAACAAAAAAAAAATCCAAATTGAGTGATTTAACAAAAAAAGCCAAAAATAATATTAACCTTAGTAAGAGCCTCTTTGACATCAAAATCATATAAAAAAATGACTCCACAAGTCAACTGATAATATCATATCTATTTCTCCTTCCAAACCCAAAACCAACCCCAATTCAAGAAATTTCTAAGCTTCCACCATAAGATTAGAGTTCCTAAATCACACACATTAGAAGAAGAACTCCCAACCAGTGAGTCTCATGGTTAAGGTTATCTCTATGACAATCCTTAGAAATCATAAGATTACTAATTATTTGATTCTTTTTTTTTATTTGAAAAAATTTGAAGGGAAGATATTTCTTGAGAGTTTTCCAGCTAAAGCTACGCATATGCATTTCACTTTATGCTTATTCTTCTTAATAATATAGAAATTTTTTTTCAGAGTTCAGCTTCTTAGATTCCAGTAAAGTAATCGAAGATTCAAAGGAACATTTTGTGTTACCTGAAGGCAAGAGTCATCACTGTCCTCTTCAAGAAAGTGACATTTGAGAGAATTAATGTTGAAACCAAGATTCTCACCTCAAGTCCAATAAAAGTGGAGGACTCTTCAATACTCATAGGCAAACTATGAATCATAATAGAGTTGTCACTTACATTCAAGAGAGTGTTAGAAGTTGCCAACTTGACAGCATCAATAGAACAACTCTCTATAGTATTTTTTTTTCTATCTGCCTATCACTCTTCTCAACCATAGAAGTGGTGTTTTAAGGATAAACAATAGTTGGAAGTGATCTTTCTAGGAGAAAATATTAAAAATAGAAGCAACTATGTTAAGCTTCACAAAATCAAAGTTCTTTCAGGCATGAAAGAACATATAAGAACTCTTGTTTAACAAACTAATCAAGTTTTTTTTTTTAAATTGTAGTCCACATTGATAAAGGTCCCCCATAAATACCCAATACTTGTGAACACTTCATTACAGTAGAATACTATCACAGTAAATCTAGACCAATCTATTGGAGCAAACATTAGAAGCCTCTCTTTTTTTGGCATGATTAAACCAAAATTAGAGCCATTTGGCAGCGTTATATAATTCATTTGTTGAGGTTGATTAAAAAATGGCCAGCTAAAGTTAGACTTGGTCTTTGTCACATGTTCCACAATCTGATCATGTTCCTTAATTTTCTATTATCTGATTATGTTTCTTTGATTTTCTGTTTTTAATTAATAAGATTAGCGCCAATAAATTCTAGTTTGAGTTGAGCATTTTTAGGATTTTTAGTTTGGTTGTAAGCCTATATATTGGCTCTTTCATCAGTTCAATAAGTAATGAAGAAAAACTTATCTTCTTTCTATAATTCATTACTATCAACAACAATTGTTAGTTTATCTTTTTGCTCTGTTACTCTAATTTTCAACATTTGTGGTATCAGAGCTTGGTTTAGATTCATATGGGCCTTAAGAGTGATTCAAGTAGTGTCTTAAGAGAGAAACACCATGGCTGTTAATGGAACCTCTGTCATTATTTCACAACCAGCCCTTCCCATCTTTAAAGGAGAATGGTACGAGTTCTAGAGCATTAAAATGAAGACTTTATTTAAGTTTCAAGATCTTTGGGACTTGATAGAGAATGGATATACTAATCCTGATGAAGATAATCGGCTAAAGGAAAATAGGAAAAAGGACTCACAGGCACTTTTCTTCATTCAACAAACTCTTCATGAAACTATTTTCTCGAGAATTGCAGTAGCTACAACTTCAAAGCAAGCTTGAACAATTTTGCAAACTGAGTTTCAAGGCTCTTCAAAAGTAATGACAGTCAAGCACCAAACTCTTCCACATGAGTTTGAAACCTTACTCATGAAAAATAATGAGTCAGTC
>CAOJBK015302640.1:0-10587 GCA_948294925.1 Codiaeum variegatum
TTTAAATGCCTGAAAAATTCAAGAAGCCTCGAATGGACAAGTATGATGGTAGCCAAGATCCTAAAGCACATGTCCTAGAGTACAAACACTTAGTGGAGTTGCAAACCACTAGAGACGAAGCACTTTGTTTGGTTTTCAGAGGTACCTTGGGAAGGGCTGCGGTGAAATGGTATGATAGTCTACCAGAGGGCAACATAGATTCATTTTAGAGTCTAATGAACTTCTTCATCAAGAGATTTTCAGTTAGCATCCCCATACCAACACCAACCCGAGCCTTGGAGCAGGTGGAACAGGGTTCAGACGAGTCACTCAGAGATCTCATTGCTCATTTCAATAGAGAAACACTAAAGGTGACGAATATTGATGAACCTCAAGCAATTGAAGCCTTGCATAAGTGTACTAGTCATCAGGACTACTTCAAAGCTTTGGTCCGGAGTTCACGCAGGACCTTAAATGAAGCCATGACAATTGCAAAAGAATAAATTAAGCAAGATGATGCTTTTAGGAAGAGTAGGTTCTTTAAGAGAAGAAAGCCAGAAGAGGGAAGCTCATCCTAGAAGAAGGCTAGGAAGGAGGAGATAATGGTAAAGGGTGGAGGAATCCCTAATAGGCAAAATCCCCAACCGAGGCAGATCGAACCACCTAGGAGGGAGAGGTTCGATCCGTCCAAAATTACACCACTGAATGCCAAACCAGAGGTGGTTTTTGCAGCCTTTTAGGATAAGGATATTTGGAAAATACCCAAGCCCATCATGAAGGATCTAGCCAAGCGAGATAGATCCCTATGGTGTAAATTTCACAACACTCATGGGCATACCACCGATAACTTTCACTCCCTCCTGGAGGAGATTGAAAGGCTCATTAAATAGGGATATCTTAGCAACTACATTAGGAGGACTGATAGAGCAGAGCCAGTGAACCCACCGCAGGCAGTACCGATCGAAGATGGAGTGGATGGAGACATTTTATGCCTCACAGGAGGACCAGAAGAAGTCCCTCTCAATCGAAGGAAGGAGAAGGGAATGGCCTGAACTCATGAGCCATTATAATTTGTTTATTTCAATAGCTCGAAGCAGCCAAAAAGGCTAAAGCTATAATGATCTCAGCAGTGGTGGAAAATTTCAAGGTCCAGAGGATCTTTGTTGACATAGGGAGTTCAGTGAACCTCTTACAATGGGAGGCATTCATGCAGATAGGGATTGACAGCTCATAGATCCGGCCGTTAGAAGTGCCAGTGCGCACTCTTGATAAGGCCATCATCCCAACAATGGGCATCATCAAGCTGCCTATAACAGTTGGCAAAGCTATGAAGGCAGTAGCAATGATGGCGATCTTTGTGGTGACGAAGTTGCCTATGGCATATAATGTGTTGTTGGGAAGACCACTACTATGGGATCTAGATGCTTCGGTGAGCGTCAGAAGAGGCAGGTTGATAATTCCCCTTCCTGATGGATCAGACCTGCATATCTATGGAGATGTAGCACCCAAGATGACTTTAACGATCGAGAAGAAGATTAAGGCTATATCACTGGAGCTGGATGAGGTGAATTCGGTGGAAACAACATTAGGAAGTCCAAACAAAATCCAAAGGCGAATCTTCTCAAAGGTTCGAGCCCTTCGAAGTTGCTGATAATGGTCGAACCCTGCAGATTAATTCCGTATTAGATTTAGAAGAAAAGAAGCAAGGGTAAGAATTTCTAGTTGATAACGTTAAAACCTTCGCTTAGGTCTCCACCAATATGCTAAGAATAAGCCTAGAGGTGATCACACACAAGCTCTATGTGAATCCTGCCTTTAGGCCAATCAAATAGAAAAATAAGTGTTTTGGGACTGAACGACAAGCTATCATCAATGAAGAGGTTGATAAGCTACCTATAATTGGTTTCATCAGGGAAGTGCAGTTCTCAGATTGGCTTGCAAATGTGGTGTTAGTTAAAAAAGTGAGTAGAGGCTATCGTATATGTGTGGATTTCACTTATCTGAACAAGGCATGTCCAAAAGATTCTTATCCACTGCCGATGATAGATAAACTAGTAGATTCCACAACTGATTATAACTATTTTTCTCTGCTTGATACTAAACAAGGTTATCACCAAATTAGAATGGATGAATATGATGATGAGAAGACTTCATTCACCACAAAAAAGGGAATATATTGTTATATGTCTATGCCCTTTCGGACTTAGTATGCCGGAGCTACCTACCAAAGGCTTGTCAACCACATGTTTAAAGACCAGCTCAAGAGGAATCTTGAAGCCTATGTGGATGACATGGTAGTGAAGAGCATAAGCTTTCAGCAACACATCCAAGATTCGAAGGAAGTGTTCGGCGTAATGAATGCCTATGGAGTGAAGTTGAATTCGGAAAAATGTGCCTTCTTCATCAATGGAGGCAAATTCCTAGGCTATCAAGCCAGTGCAAGAGCCGAACCCAAACAAGGTCCATGCCATCCTTAAGATGAACCCTCCTAGGACGGTCAAAGAAGTCCAAAAGCTAACAGGCAGGCTGGTGGCTCTCAACAGGTTCATATCCAAATCTAATGAGAAGTATCTTCCATTTTTCAAGAAACTTAGGAAAAGTGCCACCTTCGAATGGACTCAAGATTGTCAGCAAGCCATGAATGATCTAAAAGTTTTCCTCGCATCGGAACAGGTCTTGAGCAAGCCAATAAAAGGTGAAGAGCTCCTGTTGTACCTCTCATCCTAGCAACATGTAGTCAGTTCGGTACTAGTTAGGGAGGAGGGAAATCTCTAGAAACTAGTCTATTATTTCAGTAAGGTACTACAGGAGGCAGAATTGAACTATAGCCCCCTCAAGAAGATGGTGTATGCTCTAGTGTTATCCTGCAGGAAATTCAAGGTTTATTTGGAAGAACATCAATGGGTGGTGGTTACAGACAAACCCTTACAAAAACTATTGCATAAACCAGAACTTTCTTGAATGCTACTTTGTTGGGCCATAGAATTGGGAGGATATGGCTTCGAGTATAGACCCAAAAGAGCTATTAAGGCATAAGCCTTGACAGGTTTTATTTTAGAAGGTTCATTCCCAGCAGAGGAAATACCAGAGGCAGCCCGAATCCGCAGGCTCGAAGGTCAAATGGGAGTTGTTTGTTGACGGAGCTAATGGTAAATAAGCCAACAGAGTTGGGGTGGTATTGAAGAATGAAGAGGGAGTTCTTATAGAGTTCGCCCTAAGACTAGATTTCGCAACTACAAGTAACATAGCTGAGTATGAAGCCCTCCTTCAAGGCCTCTTTGTGGTCGAGCACTTGCATGTTGAAACACTACACATATGTAACGACTCATAATTAGTATTGGGACATATCGAAGGTCTTTATAGAGTAAGACATCCTGATATGGTCAAATACTTAGAGAAAACAGACTTGCATTTGAAGAAAATGAAGGAGAAGTGGATAGAGGTTGAATTCAAGAAGATCCCAAGAGTTGCTAATAGTAGACCAGACAGCCTGAGCAAGCTCACCCAACAAAGTAAAAGGCAGTACACTGAAGTGCCTGAAGACATCAAGGATAAAGACAGAAGGGGGAAGAAAGAGGCCTCGAAGCATCTAGTCATATTAAATAACATAATCCCAATGACCAATGGGAACATTAAGACAGGGTCCTCATGGAAAATACGATGAGCAAGAGAGGGAAAAATGAAAGAAACCACTGAGCAGATGCTATCGAAGTTGGCTAAAAGAGGATCCCAGTTAATTTTCAACTTGGGAACCATGCTTTTCCAAGCGGGAACTGAAGAATTGATGATAAATTACGGAGATAGCCCTCTAGCCTGGATACTGTCTGGTGTGTGCCAATTGATTATAGAAAACGATGATAGTCAAAGGAAAAGAGGATGAGGTTGAAGAAGCAAGGAAATTTTGAAAAATGGAAAAAGCAAGTCAAAAGGAGAAAGGGATAGGTCAAAACAAAGGGATCCATATAGACCTTTTATAAGTCCTTTCAAATTCTCGACCGTTATAACTCAAAATGCGACACGTGGTAAGTCATTTTAAATAAACTGGCAAGACATGTGGCAAGAAGATCTTATTTGCATCAAAGCTTCGACGGGATAGGAAGTGAAGCCTACATAATAGATTGAAGAAACCCACATCTTTAATCGAAGGGAACAAAAATCATCGACGCTATGAGGCGATAACTTTGAGATAAATAATAATAATAATAATAATAATAAGGATTTCAGAACATCCTTTAACTGATTTCATCCAAAAGGAGGACTCAGACTCCGAAACTCCTCAACCTTCAATGAACAAAGGGTGCCACTGATATGAGATAGGATAAATAAACATAAAGGCCTTAGGCTTGGAAGAATGACCAAGAATCCAAAGAGAATATAAGCTCAAGCCCATATTATATTCAAGTATAGGCTTCGTTAAGACGCCTCAACCTAGGGCTTCACCCCAAGTTGTGATGAAGGTATCTCTTCGAATGGGACCCTTAGGATCCTGTAGAATATTCTATCAGACACGTGTCAGGCGCTCAACATAAACAAATATCATTCTTTCACTCGGAAACTACATATTACCATGTGCAGATTCTTCCACTTTGCATTTTCCCAATGATACAAGTGGCTAAGGGAATCTTGCAAATATTATAAATACCTCAGTAAAAGAGAAGCATGTGATTTAAAAAAATAATAATAGAAATTTAGTTTTTTTTTTCCCTTCTATTAGTTAATCCACTAGTTAGGGGCTCTTTTGATACTAAATTTAAGAATTTTGTGCTAATGAGTAAAAAATAAGAATAAAAGGGTTTATATGCACTTTAAATAAAATATTAGGTGTTAAAATGAGACAAAAATAAGAATAAGTATTTATATGCATTTTAGATAAAATATTAGGTGTTAAAATATACCTTTATCCTAAATTTAATTAAATTTTTTAATTCAATTTAAGATCAATATGTGATTTAAATTTTAATTTAATATAAAAAATTTATGTTTTTCTTAATATCATTAGTCAATTTTAGTTGTCATTTATTTATTTTTATTACTGTTATATATACTATTTAATTAAATTTCAAATATTTTTATTATATTTAAAATAATTTGTATTGATATTTAACAAGATATTTTAGCGTGTGTAACACCGTTCTTAAAAAAATATAGTTTATGTTAAATACACGCCTGAAGAAACTAATAAATATAGATTTTTAATCTTTCAATCATTTCAAAAAATAAAATTGAATGAAATTTTTTATTAAAGTAATATGCATTATCATTTGCAGCAAACAATAGTGGATACCGCATGATATCCACGTGAGTCTAATGCACATTAATAAAAACAAAATTGGTTTTCAATTTAGTAACATTACAAAACAAAATAAAGAAATTTGTACAAGATTCACATTTTAAAAAAAAAGTGAAAATATTTTTGGGTCTACTCTTTGAATTAATTACATCCTATGATGACAGGAAATTCCAGTCACAAAATTACAGATGAAATTACAATTATTAACGAATTTAAAAAAAAAAAAAGAAAAGAAAAGAAAAGAAAATTAATTAGATTACAAAATCTCTCTACCTTTCTGTTCAGCAAAAGCTATTAAAATCATGATTAACACTTCTATTAGCAACAGAAGGTATCTCAAAATGCCATAATCTCCCAACACCTTTCACCAAATATTTCTTACACAAAAACTCCATTGCATATTTCTTCTCCACCTTTCTGTCCACATCATGCAAGTAAACATGAGTCACACCTGGGCGCGTCCTAGCACGTGCCATCACTGCAGCTGAGAATATGGCACTCATCCTCCCTGGAGCCTCAGGAAAATACCCACGTGGCGCGTCGATCATAATTACATCCCATTCTCTGTCTAATATCTCATTTGGTAGCATACTTAGTGCTAATTTGCATTTTGTGTTGCCTTTGATTCTCACATTTGGTGGCAGACACTCCTTTTCTTTCTTGTAATAGGTGAGGAGCTGGTCGGCTTGTTTGAGCTGGGTAGGGTACTTGACTACATGAGCGCGTAGATTTGGCGCGCGTTGGAGAACTGTATGCACCCACTTAGGATCTTCTTCAAGGAATATAGTTCTGCCACGTGGATTTAACGAGTTCCACATCAGAGAATCATGACCTAATCCAAAGACAAGAAAATTACACGGTGCTAGCGCGTTAAGAACGTCGAATGAAAGAGTGATTTCGGCGCGTGACTGTTGTGGAACCATTCGTGACGTGGCGTAGTGAAGGATAGCTTCGAGTTGTGTTGGTGTAGCTGCATAATCTTCCGCCGAGAGTGTTGTGTAAGCGCCGCTTAAAGAGCATAAGAAGGAGTGTGAGGATGAGCCCTTAAAGCTGCCGGCGACGAGTAAAGCCGCGGTGAATGAGGCGGCGACTAAAACAGCAAGAAACCAAGGCCTTTCGCCAAATAACTGGAGATTATTAGTTTTTACATCTGCAGGGTAAATATTATTTTGTTGTTTCTTCATAATGTGAATTTTTTTTTTTTTTAAAAAGAAGGTAAAAATGGGTTTGGTGTTTCTTGTTAATAAATTTGCATAAATAGAAAAGAGAAATGTATAGAGGAAGTGATTAGGGTAATGGGTTTGTTTTATAATGGAGATGTTTGATTTATATATTTGAAAAGTGCTATAAGCAATGCTCACCTAAAAGAAATGAAGTGATGGAGAAGCAATAATTTAGATAAAATATTCTAAAAAAATAAGGGATGTAAATGAACTTTAACATTTTATTTTATTGTATCCATCATTTGTTTGGGTAAATCCAAATTAACATTTGCCTAAAAAAAGGTGACTCCCATTTTTTTTTAGGATGTGCTATGTAACATGAATATCAATTAGTTGCTTGAATCCACCAACCATCATTTACTCATTAAATCAAAAATTAGGAAATTAATCCCATTCAATAAGAAATTTTCTTAGAAAAAGTATCATTTTTTACAAAAAAAATTAAATTTTCATTTATATTTTTTCATAATTTTTTTAAATGTATAAAAATTAGTTATATAACAATATAATTTATTTTATGCAAAATAATAGTTTTAGTTAAATAAAAATTAATAATGAAAATTAATTTCATAATTATAAAATATAATTATTTTATAAAGAAAACTAATTTTTTTCATTTTTTATAAACTAGACTATTTTTAAATAAATTTATAAGTGTTTAAATATATAATAATATTTTTATCATTTTAATATTTTTTATTAAAATATTTTTTCTTATACTTGAAGTTTTTTTTAACACATATAAGAAAATTTACGAAAAATACAAATGTTAAATAAATTTTTCATAAAAAATACATTTTTTTCTTAATAAAGTATAATTATTTTATTTTAAAATAACGTAATAATAAAAAGCATCAATTCAATAAATATAATAAATTAAAATAAGAGCACTTCTATAGGACTCACAAATATTTGATTTTATTCTCTCTCCTGTATGGTTGGCATTAAAGTATATTATATAATTACTAATTTAATACCTAGACTTTTTTTTTTATAGTTTAATACCTAGACTTATAAAGTTTTGATATTCAAAATTTTGATCCTAAATTTATTTTTTTATTTTATTTTTATAATTTATATATTGATCTCTATATTATCTTAACTTTTGGCTATTAAATTTTGTATGCTAAAGATAGTGTTTGTTTAGAAGTAATGAAATGTAATAGATTGCATTTCAAGTATAAATTTCTATTAAAAATGTACTTGATTAATCTAAGAGGGTGTGAATGTGTTGGCACGTGACACTTCTAACTAATTAGAGGTCTTGAGTTCAAATCTTAAGTATGCAGCTACTTTAAAACTCTTGATGAAATGTTTTACCGATCTAACAGTCATACTCGGCACGAACGATGATTAATATGTGATATGGGCTTAAAGATGTCTCCAACATTTAGGATCCACCCAAAACACTTTGTACTACAAGAAAAAAAAAGTATTTGATTACATTGTCTAATATCCTATTAACCCTACCAAACACTAGTGTAAATGTAAAAGATTATTATACTTAGTGATATTTACTATTAAAAAATAAAATAAGTTGAATAATTATTATATTTTAGCAAACAAAAACATTTACCATATGCTCATATCACTAATAATTTTTCTAATACTAGTTTTTTTTTTCAAACGTGCTTCGCACGTTTCAAATATCTCTCGTTATATATTTGATTTAAATGAGATTCATTTAATATTATTAACTTAAGATAAATTAATAACAAAAAAATATACATTTAAAGAATTTTAATGTTAGTATACCACATATTGTAAAATTAAATAAATTTAAAAATTATTTATTGAATCACAACATATTAAGCAATATAACTATATAATAACTTTTTCTTATTTAAATTAAACATATGTTTTTTGCCAAGTAAATTAAACATATTTAATCATTACTTGTTGCTCATCTGTTTATTAGATAACTTAGTGAATTTTCTTTATTTGACCTGATTCATATTGATATAATAACAAATTTTATTTCTTTGCACACTAAGATTTAGCTTGGTGGTAACTGCCACTATAGGAAAAACATGATTATTGCAATACTTTTAAACGACTATAGAGGTGCTTTTTAGCGCCGCAAGGCCTTTTTGTGGCATTTTTATATGCGCCGCCTTAGGTCCCATAGCTAGATCTTTTTGTGACACTTTTATTTAGTGTCGGTATAATCAGGAAAAAAAGAGCCGTAAAACTTGAGGCGCCTTCAACTAGCATCGCTATAAGCGATAAGAAAGTACTGCAAGTTCGCAGCACTTTTGCAAAGCAATTGTGGCGGTTTTTTTAGCTTCTCAAAAGCATAAAGGCACATTTAGATTGTTGTATATTTATGACATCAAAGTTAAAAAATATAAAATTATATAATTTCGTAAATTCATTTATTTCATTCATGCTAAAATAATTCAATTTCATCCAAATAATACAAACATGTATGTTTACATGAGATCATTATTGGGAAACAAAGACATTTTTTCCTAACGAACATAAAGAATAGGAATTTATAGTGTTTATCAGGATTTAGTTCTACCGAATGAGTCCTTCCATAGTCAACAGGTGCAACAACTGTTCTCCCTTTTCTCTGGAATTCTTCATTTTTTCCCCAAAACTTTCGAAACTTGAGAGCCTATTGCAAAAAGAGCAAAACAGCACATGAACAAAGAGAAACAACAAATTTGAACAATCTCATAACAATCATGGATTACACGTAAAGAAATGTGTCAATTATGGAGAGCAACACCTTTCTCAACTCAACTTAGCCTAGAGAAATTGAAAGAGTTGTAGGGAAGAATCGTAGAGCAAGAAATCAACCTGATAATAGTGTTGAGAAGCATTGGTCGCACTAAAACTAGATTGTTTGGTGCCATACATCAACCCACCTTGCTATTGGGAGCTCCTATAACTCAGTCTGTGCATCTTTCTCTATATCATAGATAAATCAAACAGATCAACAATATCTGTTTACCATATAAAATATATAAGATTAGACCACATCATAATCGTTATTATTGACATACAAAATGCATGTAGGAAATCTAAGTCATTTAAATCAGTAATCTACCAAAAAAACTATTTTAGTTTATATTCAGAATATGCTCACACCACATAAATACTCAAACTAAATACATATGATAAACAAATGAGAAACAGAGAAACAAAATCATCCACACATTCTGAGAAAACATTTAGGATGTAAAGTTTAATAACAAAATATGATCATTCAACAGATGAACATACCAGGTTTTGTGCAGAGAGCAATACAATCTCTTTAGATCATAAGCTTAGAAGACAGGTCATTAGACCCCAGAAGTTTTAAGTATTCCATTGTTGTTGTTAAAAGCCCCTAACTAGCTAAAATTTTATCATATAACAAGTTTGCACAAAGATGCACTAAATCGCTTCTGACCACTTGCCAAAGTAAGGACATTGGTCTTCTCCATCAATTCAAGTAGTGTATGCCTTGCTACATCTTTAATCACATGTACTCATTCAATTAGAACCTAAAATATATAGATTAATGCCCAATTTTTAGGAGAGAAACATCACATACCTGAAATTTGGATTTTTAAACAGAAGCTTATGAGTAGAGCAATTTGAGATTGAAATTAAAGATAATGGATATTAAAATAACTTACACTACAAAAAAACTGAGTTTTACTGACGCAATTTTTTGCGTCAGTAATTACTCACGCAAAAATTAACTTTACTGACCCCCTTCTGTCGTAAAAAAATTTTTTTTATTAATTTACTGACGCATTACTAACACAAAAATTGCGTCAGTAAATTACTGACGCAATTTTTGCGTCAGTAATTCGAAAAAAAAAATAATTTCCTGACGTATTAATGACGCAATTTGGCATCAGTAAATCGTCAGAAATATACGGGCGGGAATAAAATTTTTTACGTAAAGTCACGCGGCAAAATAACGTTACTGACGCAATTTTTGCGTCAATAACGTGCCAGAAAAAAATTAAAAAAATTTACTGACGCCATTTTGGCGTCAGTAAAGGGTCAGTAAATTTTAACTATAAAAGCCCCCAAGAACAGATTATTTTTTCACTTTTCCCTTTTCCTCAGCTCCTCCAAACCCGTTTCTCTCTT
>CAOJBK015303289.1:0-14357 GCA_948294925.1 Codiaeum variegatum
TGGTTTGTGGTGTTACTGCCCGGCAGTCTCTATTGGGGTGTGTTTCCTGTACTTAGGTGGCGCGGGCGTGGTGGTGTGGGGTGGGGGGGGGGGGGGGGGGGGGCCGGCGGCCCGCGGGGGGGTGGACGGGGGCGGGGAGTGAACTATTGCATGCTTGTATAGTTGTATGGTGAATATTTTTGGTGATTGATTTTTTTTCTATTATGCATAAAGGTCTAAAACAAGAATAACAAAACTAAGCACAAAACACTATAGGTTCCACTTGCAATTTGTCTATGACTATAAAAATTGGATAATTTTTTTTAATCACTCATTTAGATGCTAGTTTTTCACAATAAATTTTTCTTTCTATTAAACTTTGGACTTAGTAGTTGATAGTAGGAATCCACTTTGGCACGATTCCCACGACTAGGCTGTACGGCGTTTAGTAACTATCGAGTGTTTAATCCTTCTCTTTGGCATGAATTAGGTAAGAAAACTAGAGCTAATACTAGAGAACTTGACTAAATTTATTGGGAAACTATCATGAAAACTATGAAAAAAGGGACTTTGAAAATAGTTTACTATCATGAAAACTATGAAAAAAAAGGGGAATTTGAAAATATAAACCTATTCCCCTTGTTTCGTATTGCAAAAAGCAATATAAAAAATTGAAACCATGAATAATGCTAGTAACCAGCTATTTCGTTCTGTGACTAGTTGACTAACTGGAAGTCGATGCCATAAAGCGTTTACTTTCGCATAAACAGACAAGTGATGGGTTTAGCCGAGTAAGGTCCCTTGAAAAGAAAAAAAAAATTAATATCATGATTACGTGCATGAAAAATGATGAAAAGTTTAGTTTTTAAGGAATTTTAGTCATGTTTCTTAAGGAATGCTTAGGTTTAATGACTTGATAGGAGCCATGTTTTTAGGACTAAATGTTTAATTGAATGACTTGAATACCTTGGAGCTAAGTCAAAGGAATAATACCTCCATGGATTTCCAATTCAACGGCTTTGTCTATAGTTTAGTTGAACACTAAAGTGTTGTGAAAAACCAAGCATCTCTTTAAGTGATGGTCTTCTTTTTGTTGTTCTCTTTTGTTGGCCTTGGAAAAAAGCGTGTGTGCTTGTGTTATTGGATGTGCTTAGGTTTGCTTGAGGACAAGCAAAAAGCCAGATGTGGGGGAGCTTGATAATGGCCAATTATACTTAGATTTTACCCTATTTCTTGTCCATTATCCATGTTAAATTGAGTTTAATTTGCTTAATCTAGTGTGTTTTTAGTTATGTCCATGTTAAAACACCATTCTGGAGCTAGGTAGCAAAAAACTTCAAGATTGGCATAAAAAAACCAATAAAAAAGAGCCATTTCTAAGCACTAAAAGAGCTCACAGGTCGGCCTCACGACCGTGGACATTGCCCATGAGCACTGTGGAATATCTTATACTGCATCAGCAAAGGAATTGAAGGTAATTAGGTGTCACAGCTTGGCTCAAGGGTATGACAATTACCCGTGAGCTAACGAAGAGCTATTGTATTAAAGAGAAAAGAGGCAAAAATGGAGAACCATGTCTCATGGACAGGCTTTACAGCTGTGACTAAAGCCCATAAGACAATAGTGAGCTATAATTTCTTAATAGAAGAAAGGGGGAATTTGCCTTTGGGTGCTCATGGGCTAGGTTCATGCCTATGAGGCAGCCAGTGAGTGTCCAATTTTCTCTAATATAAAAGGCATACTACAATAAAAAAAAAAGGGGGAGTCTCAATTTTTGGACCTAGTAAACCCCAGAGCCACCAAAAACATGGAAAAACATATAAAGGGAGCAACTTTGAGTGGGCATATTATAAATTCATCCAATTTCTAGAAAGATTTAGTAAGGGTATTAATATTTTTTTAGATTAGGCTAGGATTCATCATAGGTTTCTTAGTTTCTCTCTCTTCTCTCTTTATTTTCCACTATTTTCTTGTAATAATAAGCTAAACATTCCTTGTCTACCTAGGTTAAACAAGTATTTCTCATTTGTATGGATGAAACAACACTTTTAATCAATTAATGTTAAGATTTATCTTCAAGTTGTGTTGTATTAAGGTTTTCTACATTTCATCCTCAATAACATGCTTGTTGATGATTATAGTTGTTCATACTTCACTAGAAATAGAAAGTTTGAGCTTTAAACATTCAAAAGTATATGGGTTTGTTATGTTTGCTAAAGATAGATGAATAAACACCTAGGGTTTATTATTTTTCAATAAATCTTCACTAAGTTGTTGATTATCCTTGCAAATTGAGTGAATATAAGTTGAAATCTAGGTAGACGCTCTCCATTATTGATTGCTCATCTTAAATCTTGTATTTTCTTTGACTTAATTAGTTTAGTTGAAATTTAAGTTTTTAGTTATAAATCAACCCAAAATATTTATGACCTAGATAATAGATTAGGAGATTGAGTAGTTATTCATTGAACAAAACTATACCATCCCTTTGGAGAATGATACTTCTACTCACTGATTTATACTACTTGTTATGACCCTATGCACTTACGGGTGTTAATGGTGGACCATCATAAGTAGTTTTGAGCATTGTGAAAGGCTTCCATTCTCTTCTCATCAATGAGGTTGGGTTGATGAAAATAGGCCTCTTACTAATTGGCTTCATTAATTTGGATTTCTTAAAGGGCATAAACAAATTAGACCTCTAATTCTATGGGTAGGGCTACTTCCTAAATAATTTTAATTTTCTATTTTGGTTCATTAGTTTAGAATAAATATTCTTGATATCTCTGAGCACACTAGTGTCCTAAAAGATAAACAAAAACTACGGGGTGGCTTATCGACAGCCACCCCATGCTTAAGTCAGTAATTTACTTTGGAGAGATTCAATATAGGAATAATAGAGAGTTTAGAGTGATTAATATATTTCTAATGATTTAGGTTGGTTTATATACTTGTTCATATAGTCATCAAGTCCTACAAAATAGGATGCTAGATACACATAGGGATATGAGAGATATTAGGAATCTATCTCTTAGTCGTGCTTATCCATTTCTATCGAGTCGAGCTCTCTTTCTGTCCGAGGTCGAAGGGTTGACCTCATATATCTTTAAGTCTCGAGGTTCTATCTCTCATGCTAGATGTAGGCCACATCATTACTTAGGGTCATCCTAACTGAGGTTGAGGTTATCAAATGTCCCCCAATAGACTCTAGTCAAAGATTGAAGGATACTCGAGTCAGTCGAGCTCCTATGTGTGAGGTACACCTCATTGTTAGCTTTTTGAATCTAAGGCTAGAAATATCCCACCTATTTATTTTTGAGGACACGTGTCAACTATTCTATCTAATTCTGGAAGTTTCGTTGTCGCCCCAAATTCTCTACCTTATCAACTATTACCATGTGTCACCCTCTGACAATCTCAGCATCGATGACGATGCTTCGTCTTCCATGTTCTTCTGCCTATATAAGAGGATCAAATCCCCTCTTCTCACTTTTTCTAGACTTTCTCACTCCTTTCTACCTTTTACTATTGGATTTGTGATTTCCAGTAACCACTTTCATCTATGATTACTATCAGAGACTCATCTCTAATATTTTCAAGTAAATTTGCTTTAAATTTCCCCTTCTTCTTAATTTCTTCTTCTTCTTTTTTTTTACATTAAATGACCACCATAAGTGATAAGACTGACAGTCAAAACATCGAGGGATCCATCTCCCATTTCTCTGAACATGAATTTAGCCTTGAATAGAGCCCCTTAATAAGTGTGGAATACATCAGGGGAGAAGTTACTTTTACCCCCCGACCGAGCCCTCCCTGAAACCCCTTTACATAAAAGGAGGAGAATATAGTTAAGTGAGGGAGCTTTTCCTGAATGGGAGGTTGAAGGAGCGACCATTATACTTGAGGAAGAAAAAGAATATCTTCCTGAAATTGATCCCCAGCAAATCGAATCAGACTGGGATAGTGAACCTAAGTATGGTTGAGAGGAGGCTCTTCCCAAAACTGGACGTACTATTGAACCTTCCAAAACAAACAAAGGGAAGGGCTCATTATAGGCTCAGCCAAAAAAGGGGTAATCACATGGAAGAAGACACATGGTTGGACTCCCTGCACACAATCCTGTTCTCAGCTGATCTTAAGAGTATAAGGGAGGAGTTTTTTTCCCCAGAGAATTTCATGATTGTACTTCCCACTAGCTCTCAAAGAATGAACTCAATAACCTTTAGAGGGGGCCAAGTGTGATATTATGACACCTTTCCATCTAGAGTAAGGCTCCCTCTATCTAATTTTAACATAGCTTGACTCCAAGCATACAACGTACCGATCTCCCAGGTTCATCCTAACTATTGCATGCATGCATAGTTGTATGCTGAATATTTTTGGTGATTGAATTTTTTTCTATTATGCATGAATGTATGAATAGGAATAGCAAAAATAAGCATAAAACACTACAGGTTTCACTTGTAATTTGTCTATGACTAAGTTGTAGGGCATTTAGTCACTATCGAGTGTTTAGTCCTTCTCTTTGGCATGAATTAGGTAAGAGAACTAGAGCTAATACTAAAGAACTTAACTAAATTTCTTGGGAAACTATCATGAAAACTATGAAAAAAGGGACTTTGAAAATAATGCACTATTATGAAAACTATGACAAAAAATAGACTTTGAAAATATCAACCTATTTCGCTGGTTTCGTATTGCGAAAAGCAATATAAAAAATTGAAACCATGAATAGTGATAGTAACTAGCTATGTCGTTCAATGACTATTTAAGTAACTAGAAATCGGCATCACAAAGCATTTACTTTCATGTAAAAAGACAAGTGATGGGTTTTGTAAAGTCAGGTCCCTAGAAAAGAAAAAAATTGAATATCATGATTGTGTGCATGAAAAATGATGAAAAGTTCAGTTTCTAAGGAATTTTAGTCAAGTGTCTTAAGGAATACTTAGGTTTGATAACTTGATAGGAGCTATGTTTTTAGGACTAAATGTTTAATTGTAAGACTTGAATACCTTAGAGCTAAGTCAAGGGAATAGTACGTCAATGGATTCCGAATTCAATGGCTTTGTCTGTAGTTTAGTTGAAAACTAAAGTGTTGTGAAAAACCAAACATCTCTTTGAGTGATGTTCTTCTTTTTCTTGGTCTTGTTGAAAAAGCATATGAGCTTGTGCTGTTGGATGTGCTTAGGTTTGCTTGAGGATAAGCAAAAACCCAAATGTGGGGGAGTTTGATAATGGCTAATTATACTTAGATTTTACCTCATTTCTTGGCCATTATTCGTGTTAAATTGAGTTTAATTTGCTTAGACTAGTGTTTTTTTAGTTATGTCCATGTTTAAACACTGTTCTGGAGCTAGGTAGCAAAAAACTTCAAGATTGGCGAAAAAACAATGAAAAAGAGCCATTTCTAAGCACTAAAAGAGCCCACGGGCAGGCCTCATGGCCATGGACATTGCCCATGAGCACTGTGGAATCTCTTGTACTACACCAACAAGGGAATTAAAGGTAATTAGGAGTCACGGCTTGGCTCATGGGTATGACAACTTCCCATGAGCCAAGGAAGAGCTATTGTATTAAAGATAAAATAGGCAAAAATAAAGAACCATGTCTCATGGGCAGGCCTCATAACTGTGACTGGAGCCCATGAAACAACTGTGAGCTACTATTTCTCAATAGAAGAAAGAGGGAATTTACCTTTGGGTGTTCATGGGATAGGCTAATGCCCGTGAGGCAACCAGTGAGTGTCCATTTTTCTATAGTATAAAAGGCAGACTACAGTAGAAAAAAAGGGGAGTCTCGATTTTTGGACCTAGTAAACCATGGAGCCATCAAGAAACATGGAAAAACATATAAAGGGAGTAACTTTGAGTGGGAATATTACAAATTCATCCAATTTCAAGCAAGATTTAGTAAGGGTATTAACAATTTTTTAGATTGGGCTAGGATTCATCATAGGTTTCTAAGTTTCTCTCTCTTCTCTCTTTTTTTTTTCTACTATTTTCTTGTGATTATAAGCAAAAATTCCTTATCTACCTAGATTAAACAAGCATTTCTCATTTATATGGATGAATCAACACATTTACTCAATTAATGTTAAGATTTCTCATCAAGTTATGTTGTATTAAGGTTTTCTACATTTCATTCTCAATTACATACTTGATGATTATAGATGTTCATACTTGAATAGAAATAGAAAGTTTGAGCTTTAAACATTCAAAAGTATATGGGTTTGTTATGTTTGCTAGAGATAGATGAATAAACATCTAGGGTTTATGATTTTTTCACTTAATCTTAATTGAGTTGTTGATTATCCTTACAAATTGAGTGAATATAAGTCAAAATCTAGGTAGATGCTCTCCATTATTGATTTCTCATCTTAAGTCTTGTATTTTCTTTGACTTACTTAATTAGTTTAGTTGAAATTTAAGTTTTTAGTTATAAATTAACCCAAAATATTGGTGAGCTAAATAATAGATTAAGAGATTGAGTTAGTTCTTTATTGATCAAAACTATACAATCCCTTAGGAGAATGATACTTGTACTCACCGATTTATACTACTTGATATGACTCCATGCACTTGTGGGTGTTAATGGTGAACCGTCATCAGTAGTTTTGAGCATCGTGAAAGGCTTCCATTCTCTTCTCATCAATGAGGTTGAGTTGATGAAAATAGGCTTCTTACCAATTAGCTTCATTAATTTGGATTTTTTAAAAGACACAGATAAATTGGACCACTAATTCTATAGGTAGGACTGCTTCTATACTAATGAGTAGGGAGTTGCCTTAATGGCTGACTTAAATGTAGTTCTATAGCCTAGAATGGCATTTAACAAGTGAACATTCTAGCTTTGATGGTTACTAATCATTTTCTGAAGGATATTTTTTAGAGCCTTATTAGCAGCCTCAATAGCTTCATTTATTTGTGGTCTGTAAAGGGAAGACTTATGAGGTTCAAGCTCATCCTTTTATGGCAGAGTGAGAATTTCTTTCAATAAGTGAGAGCCATTATCTGTGATGATTTTGAAGGGAACTCCATACCTCACAATGATGTTCATTTTGATGAATTGAGCAACTCTTTTTGAGTCAAGAACATGATAAGGTGGAGTTTCTACCCACTTAGTGAAGTAATATATAGTAACCAAAATGTATTCATGCTCGATAAAAGACCTAGGTGAGACGTTTCCAGTGATGTCATTACCTCAAACAACAAAGGGCCAAGGCATTGTGATTGGATTGAGTGGTTTTGGAGGATGCTTCTGAAACTTAGTACAAATCTAACATTTATAGCATTTCTAGTCAAAGTGTGAGTAGCTTCATTTCTTCATCAGCTAATATTATCCTTGGTACATGTTCTTTTATGATAAGTCCCATCTATTCATACGAGTGCCTTATTCTCCACTATGGACCCATTCCATGGTCTAGTTGCTTCTTCCTCAAAAACACACCTTAGGTGAATGCCATTCTATGTATTCTTATAGAAAGTATCACCTTTAGGGAGATACTTGGTGGCTAGTTGTCTTAGAGTCATCTTTTCAAATTTGAAAGCTCCTTGGGGATATGATCCTTTAATGAGGTAATTGTATATGTCCTAGTACCATGGCTTTTGCTCAACCTTTTGAATATTCAGGAAATGGGCTAAGCATCTTGATTCACATTTGAAGTTCACAGAAATAGGACGGATCATGAATCCATCATGTATTTCAACCATTGGGGCAAGTGTAGCAGAGCTTCAGCAAATCTATTTTACAAACCAGAAAGGTAGTGGGAGTTCAAATCTAACTATTTGAGTCATTTATGGTAAAGAATCAAATGCTCTTTTCTAATTTTCCATTTTCCCAATGCTTTAGAGACTATTAGATAGATGTACTTAAAAACTTCAAGATTTTTATTCCTATTTGCATGGCTAATTCCAGACCACAGATACATATTCATATTTAGCTTCATTATTGGTTACCTTATACTCCAATTTGATTGCAAGAGATAAACTTTCACCTTTAGTTTCCAGGAACACTACAACCACGCCATAGCCCTTATTGTTAGCTACACCATTAAAATAAATTGCCATGTTTCTTACTGAATGAAGAGAATGTCCTTGTTGGGGAATTCAAGTTCTACCCATTAGTCATTTATAGGAGCAACGGTCGATAATCAACAATGACACTATTTATGGTAGCTTTTCTTTAAACATAGTTAAGGTTATAAGCCTTTAAAACATCCATCCATCAGGCCATCATACTGTCTAATAGGCCTTTCTACACGGTACTTTAGTGGGTTATGATTGGCAAGGAGATAAGTGATGTACTCACCTAAGTAGTGTCCCAATTTACAGACCTAAAAGTAATGCCAAGCAAAGCTTCTCAATAAGATTGCACTTAAGCTTATATGTCAGCATCCTTTTGCTTAAATAGTAGATGGCATTTTCCTTATGAGTGTTGGGATCATTTTATGGCAGCATGGCACTCATAGCTTTGTTGGTGACTGACTAGTATAAGAGTAGCGATTGTTCAGGCCAATACAGCTAGAGGATGGGAGGATTGAGGAGATACTCTATGATTCTAATGCCCTTTGGTAATCCTTGCTCTACTATTTGGAAAAATTCTTTTTATGTTTGAAAATTAGACCACATGTGTCATCTAATTAGTTGATTAATCGGCTAATATATTAAAGGTGGCCTAAGAAGCTTCTTATCTCCTTCTCTATCTTAGGAGATGGCATCTTAAGAATTTCTTTAGATTTGGTCGTGTAAATTTCAATTGCATTTTTACTGAACATGTGGTCTAGGAAGACTCCAGATGAGGCTCCAAAAATGCATTTTGCATGATTGAGTTTCAAGTTACATTAATGAAGTCTCATGAAGAACATCTCCAATGCTTGCAAGTGTTGTTTAGCGGTTGCACCTTTCATAACCATGTCATCGATATACACTTCCATGTTTTTATGCATTAAATCATGAAAGATAGTGGTTGTCATTCTTTGATAGGCGGCATTGGCATTCTTAGGCCAATAGGCATGGCCTTATAATAATAAATTCCCTATTCAGTAATGAATGCTATTTTTTCCTTATTAGAGGATGCACTAAAATCTTATTGTAACCAACACTAGGTCCATTAAGGAGACCATTTTAGAACTAGCTAATTCATCTACTAGTAGGTTGATATGTGGCAATGGGAAATCATTCTTGTGACATGTTTTATTCAAATCTCTATAATCCTCACACATTCTGACATCACCATCTTTCTTAGGCACTGGGATTATCTTGGCTAACCAAGATGGGTAAATGATTAGTCTAATAAACCTATGTGACAATTTCTTAGCAATCTCTTCTTTGATTGGAAATGACCATTCAACTTTCATTCATTTGAGTTTTTGGTTAAGAGGCTTGTAATCTAGATAGGATGAGATCTTATGGATGGCTACGCTTAGATCGAAACCAATCATCTATCTAGGCGAAGAAATCTTCAAACCTTCTGATGCTTTACTCATTATTAGACTTGTTTGATCTTGTTGATGAAATTAATGTAGTTTTTGGTATGTGATGAATGCCAATATTTATGGGATCTTTAACAACATAAGTTATTTGATTAATTTTTAAGTTCTCTTATTTTGATTGATTAAACTCAGAATCATTAGTTGCAATAGTAAAGCAGAATAAGAAAATAAGAGTGTAACAAGAAATTTTTTTTTATCTTTTTAAGTTCAAAAGGGGATAAGTTCACGGTCGCATCCATTTTGAAATTGAAACTAGGAGGTACATCAATAGAGGACTAGGAGGACTCAGAAGACTTAAAACTTTTAAACTCAGACTCTGGCTCAAATTTAGATGTCCTCTCATATTCAGTTGGCTCATCGAATTCAACTTCAAGATCTAGCAAGACTTGATTCTCTTCATTAGATTAGTTGTTGAATTCCTTAGCAACAACATTGATCATGGTGCTTAGGTTAGTTTTCTCTTTATTGTCAAGCAAAAAGTCAATCTCTTCAAAAATTTCAGCCTCCATGAAATCCTCAGTTTTATCTTTGAAAATTATAAATGGGTTAACTTTTGTCTATTGCCAGTTTAAATTAGAAAAAACTTCAAAACCATGAATGGTGCTGCTAGCCATATGACAAACCCATGCTTCGAGGAAGGCATAATAAAGGAAAAATTCTCCTTGCTTGATAAAATATTCATTCAATGTTCAAAAGTAAGGCCTAATGGGATAGTCATATGGTTCCCCATCTCTTGGTGCAATAGATTGTTCTCTAGCCTTAACCCTTTCTTCTTCAATGTCATCTTTAGTGGGGTGATATCCCTAATCAAACAGTGATATAGACATAGGATATTCATCAAAAGACTTGATCCCTTATTGATTTTTATCAAGTCCCATCCCATGAAAATAGGTCATTTTATTCATAATGTTGGCAATCATGCAGTAGCAATGTGGATCAAAGTCAAGTTGGATTACCTCCCTTAGACTACCACCGATTTCAATGAAATGAAGAAATTAGAAGCCAGGTAGTAGATAGGCAGACAACTCAGGTTGAATTTTCAGTATAGAGATAGTGGCTGGGACTTCAAATTTTTTAGACATGTCACCTTTAATTGTAACCACCCCATTCTTCAATAGGAACTTGACCTTTTGGTGTAAAGAGGATGGTACTATTTTAACTTTATGAATCCAAGGTCAACCTAGCAAAAGATTGAAAAAATAACGTACATCCATTACTTAGAATGGTAATTAAAATTTAGTAGGCCTAATAGTGATAGTCAGAGTCGCCACCCCAAGAAATTCCCTTTTAGAATTGACATAAGCCCTAACTATTTGATTAGTGGGCAAAAAATTAGTAACTTATAAAGCTAGACAACTTGTTAGCTTGAGAGGGTAGACATTCAGTACAAAACCATTAATCACTAAGGCCATGAGAATGATTTTATCCATTGTAATTATAGTGATGTAAAGGGCATCATTATGAGGACCTCTATGATTGACCTCATCATTAGTGAAGCTAATAAAGGCTCCCTTAGAATAGCTTGTTATTAGGGTCGCTAAGGTGTTAGAAGAAATGTAAATTGGTGCTTTGCATTGATTCAAAGACTTGCACAGAGCTTGCCTATATTGAAAGAAGACATGATAAGACTCCAAATAAAGATATTGGCTTATATCTTCTTAAGTTATTTCAGAATGTCATCCTCTTCAGACTCAGGAGTGCCTTTTGATGGGATAACAGTGAGTTGTGATGGCTATGGTTGAATAAGAGCTTATGTAATTGAACCACTTTTAGTTATGGCATCAACTTTAGTAATCACATCCATGATATCAATTACGCAATAATAATTTTCTTAGATAGACTTTGCTAAAAGGGTAGGTCATCCACAATAGAAGAATGGTAACTTGGGATATATTTCCTTCATGAGGGTAGGTCATCTCTAAAAAAATCATAATCGTGCAATGGTACATTAGCAGTACAAATCAAATGACTAGAATCCCCTTCTTCAAGCTCAATGAAAATTACATTAACATCGTGCTCAAAAAGTGGCTGGAGTTAAAGTTCGGCAATTGAGTAGATGGAAGAAGTTCACCTAAGTTAATGAGATCTTCGATTTGATGTAGAAGTTCCTTCTAATTTTCAATTTAATGCCTAGGTCCTTGATGATAGTCACACCTTTCATTGATATTGAAATTCTTCAATAGATGATTGGGTATAAATTTTGGTTTAATAGGTGAGATTGCACCACCGTCCAAGCACTTCTTGTATATACGGCTAAGTGAGACACCCCCAAAATCATAGAATTTCCTCCTTTCAATCTAAATTGGACATCGGCAATGACATCATTCACCTCTCCTTTTTTATGTGTGATATTGCTTTTATGAGAGGTTTTTCTAAACCTTGAGGAGCAGGATGTGTAGGAGTCATCCTTAATATATACAACATCAATTTTATCCTTGATGCGACAAGTGATTGTAATAAGGGCCTTTAATTAAGGCAAGTAGTGTATGATAAGTCGATCTTGATGCATAGGTAAAAGGTTTTTTACAATCATATCCACTTGTTCAATCTTAGTTGGTTTATTCACCATTTAGAAGACCTTTTTTATTTATCTAGTGATGAATGAGGAGAAAGTTTCCTTAGTACCTTGCTAAGTTGTCTTGATGTCTCTTCTAGTAACATTGACCTCAATATTATAATGGTATTTCTCGATAAATATCTTACAAATTGATTCACATATTTGTTTTTGAGAATCATCCAGGTAGACAAACCAGCAAAGGGTAGCACCACTCAAAGATTGTTGGAACATTTGAGCTAGGAGCTCACCATCTAGCCCCAATGGTAAGAAGGTTTAATCATATATTTTGAGATGGGTCTTAGGGTTGGTATTTCTATCAAAATTTTTAATTTTTTGCATTTGGAAGTTAGAGGGTAGCCTTGTATTAGGGAAAAGGCTAAGGGAGGACACATCTACCATATCATACCTCTTCACGATGGACTTTAACATTTTCTACATTTGCTCATACTTTTCTATCATGGTCTTAAGCAAAGGATGTTTAGAGGTCTCCTTTGTGATAGGATCCTTTAAGGAGAAAATGACAGCAATGCTAGCTTCTGAGGTCATGTGAGGAGGGATTATTTAAACATTAAGTTCCTTATCTTTATCCATAGAAGTGGAGACTTGATTGATAAGGGTATGAGGTTGTGTGTTGGAGCCCATCATATATTTGAGTTCACTCATTATGGTCTCCCTAAGTGATTCTAGCTTTTCATCTAGTTCTCATAAAGTCAACTAGCAATATAACAAGATCAGTAGGTGGAGCAGCAACAACATTGGTGCCAGTAGGGTTGTTGGCAACATTCTTAGTGTTTGAAGACATGAAGACCTTTAGGTTGACAAAAGAAAGGGGTATCAACATTTGGTGACTTAACCATGGCAAACCTATTTTAATGACATAAATTTGGTAGGTGAAGTTTAGTTTGGAAAGGTTTGAACTTGTTCAAGTTCATGGTGTCGTGATGCATACATGTATGTATGCATGAATGAAAAAGGATTTATGATAACAAAAAAAAAAATAGCATTATGGTTCATGGGAAATTAGGGATAGGTTCTTTTCATTACATGAAGTATGGTGTTTTTGTGATTACTCAATGACCAGATATGCGATATACCTAACCATAGGTTAATCCAGGAGATTTACATGGGTCTAATGGTACGTGCAACACTCATTACCTTAACTAGTAGGACCACTGAGTACACCTTGGGTTGGATGATTTCACTATTAATAGAGAAGTCCTTATGGAGGAAGCTCGCTCAATGCTTCTTTCTATCCTTATTTTCCTTAAGATAGTAAAGCACTCAAAATGATGCATGAAAACTTTATCCAAAAGGTTTCAGCCATAAGAAGATATTTACCTAAGACATTCCCTATTTTAAAATTTGAAAATTTAATTTTATATGTTTCCAGTGGAGTTGCCAGATATAAGACCCCGTCCGAGCACATCCTGCGCACCTCTAGATTTTGCGCTCAAGGAAATCGCCCTCCTTGGGTGGATTGTACATTCACGATCAGTTGAATATGAAGTCTCACAAGGAAGACCCATATGGTCCATTCTAGTGTAAGGTACCCATGTGTTTGTGAGTCGCCACAAATCTTTAGAAAAATATGGAATTCCATAGTGATTAAAAAATAATTAAAATTAACTCCAAAAATTAGTTTGATTAGCCACAATGGAAAAAGGTTTTATTCAACAAACAAAATCCAGCTTTGAAGACCATAAATTTAACTTTAAAATGTATTTCAGAAAAAACATCGATGTTTCTACTTTTGGCTAAAAACATTCAGATTCAATTCAAAATATTATTTCATGTATGCATGGCAAAATAAGGATGATGTATGAATGATTTTATAGTAGTTATAGCATGATGTATGGTAATATTTATATGAATGACATTTTATGAATGATAAAAAATAAAGAAAATGATAAATAAGGAAAATAAATGGAAGGGGTCCCTCCCCTAGCCATAATAGTTCTATGAGAGGCACACATCCCCAAAAACACAGGAAAAATAAATAACAAAAAATAAAATAAATGTACATCTCGAAAATAACATGATCGAGGGGATCCCTCCTCTAGCTATAAAGCACAGGAAGGACATACTTCTCCTTTGGGAAAAATATATAGCAAAATAACAAAATAATAGAACAATAAAAAATAATAGAAAAAGTACTAAAAGGAAACGAAATAACAACAAATAAAAATAATAAAATATAAAATATGAAAGTAACACAAAAAGAACAAGTTTAAACATAAAAAAGATAAAAGAGAAATAATTTTTAGAGTTGAAGCATTTATGACAAGGCTTGCCGGTGTATTCCTTTCAATGAGAATAAAAATCCACACCATT
>CAOJBK015303568.1:0-13298 GCA_948294925.1 Codiaeum variegatum
CATCATACAGTCCACTCGTAAAGGGTCATTGTCATCTCCCCTATTGGCAAATAAAAAGTGTTGGTGGTTTGCCACCACCTCTCAACCAAGGCAAATATTAGGCTCCTATCAAGACTATGGTTAATATCTAAGCTCATCCAACCAGAAAGGTGATCTGGAGTAATATGGTCGGCTATAAACTCAAATCAGTGAAGAAAAGTCATCATCGAATCCAACCTAGACCAAGCACCTTTGTGACTATGCTCAGCATCCTACAGGTAAAAATTCTATCATTTTTCCTTTTCTTTTTTTACTCTAACTTTCTACTTTTATTTTTTCTATCTTGAGAAAATAAAAATGAGTGAAAAAAAAATTAAAGTGCCTAAAAAAAGAGAGAGCATTAAAAAAAGTGTACACAAAAAATGAGACATTGGAAAATGCAAAAAGCCGAAAAAGAAAAAATGCACAAAAGTTAGAATGGCACATAAAAATAAATAAATGAAGAGGAACTAGAAAAATACAGCTGGGTAGCCACGCCAGCTCGCATGCTCCTGATGATTCTAGAGAATCATAGCATTAGGCATCATCAAAGGCTCTTCATGATCCATTAAAAGATGATCAAAAAAGTCCCAATTAGGTGGGTCAAGTAAGTTTGTAGCAACTATAGGACCAGGTAGACCATCCACACCAAACATATCATCTAGACCAAACTAACTATCCGAAGCAGGCTGACCGATAGATGGACCAGGTAAGTCATCAGCAAATAGCTCATCCTTAGTAGCACACAAATGTGAATCTTCAAAAGAAGGAATAGACTCCCCTCTAGAGACGCGTGCAAAAGCGTAGACAAATCCTCACACTAATGTCATTGGCCGGTATCTTTTAGAAAACTACTTGTCAAAGGAGAAAGGTAGAAGGAGAAGAAGTTGAAAGGAAATGAGATATGTGACAAATGAAACTTCCAAACCCTTTCATAGGCAAAATTCTTTATCCCATTAAATACATTCACACTTATCAGTCACTTTTTTGTAAAATGGGACTATTATGAGGGCATCTGTGAATCCTAATTTTTGTACCATAAAATTTGGCTCGTTAATATGAGCCCAAAGGTTCAAACTGCACTCAAATTGGACCTCGAATGGACCTAAAAAAGCTAAAAAATCGAACCAAATTAGACCAAATCGGACCTAGAAATCCAAGACCCTACGTTAATGCATGAGTTAAAGTCCAAACACATTTGTTTGTATCTAAATGCATACATTTGCAGCTAAACGCATGCGTGAAGTACTAAATGCACGAGTCCCATTTTTTTTGACCTTTTCTACACGATTTTCTATAAATTTGACCCTTCGGGTCAGTTTTCAGGGGACTTTTATTCTACGCACTTCTCCAGACTTCTGGACCTCTTTTCAGACAATTACATACATAAGAAACACACAAACATGCTCCGAAAGAAAAAGAATTTCACCAAAAACACATATTTTTCGGTGATTCTGATCAATCAAATAGTTTAGAATCCATAAGTTACACTCCAGACAAACCACAAACAATCCTCTTCGAGCACAACAGAGATGTGTTTCGGGTTCATCAAGCCGTCCAATCCACCGATTCCGAAACCCCTAAGCCAAAGGTAAAAAATGGTACAATATTCATTTTTCTTTGGTTTTAAATAAATCCCTTAAAGCTAATAAGGCATTTTTACACTATAAAATCATTTTTTCTGAAATGATTCAATCAAAACCCTAAACAGGACTAGATAATCTCATTTATCAAAAATCAATTTTTATTAATCAAATTCTGAATTGGTTAATTGCTTATTAGTTAATTGTTTTTAAAAGCAAATGAATTAGCTTCTGAAAAAATCAAACCACCAACCCATTATTTTTTAGAACAACCTCACCCTTCGCGGGAAGGGAGAACAGCATGAGGTTTGATTCATATTCAAAAGGATATGTCGGCAAGCCTGTTCATAAAGCTTCAACTTCAAATATCTATTTTTCTTTATTTTCCCCTTTTCTTTGTTTTATTCTTTTTGTTATTATCTATTTCATTTTTTTGAGTTATTGTCATTACCTGTGCCATCATTATTGTATTCAGGTTTGTAATAATTTTGAAAAATGTGTGCCTTTCCCAAATCCGTATGGACTGGAGAAAAGATCCCCCATGTTTGTATTATTTGCGATGTAATTATTTTTATTCTTGCTTTCATTATTATTCCTTTCATTTTAGGGATGTGTGCTCTCCCAAGAACCCTTCAAGGCTAGAGGAGGGACCCCTGTTTAATTTCCATTTTTATCATTAATATTGCCATGCATGATATAATCTCTTCCCATGCATCATATTTTCCATGATTATGACTGTTCATTCATCACGTAGATATGTCATGCATACATGAAATCAATTTTAATTGAAACCATACTTGTTTTTCTTAAGCCAAAGTTGTTTAGAAATTGAAAATTCATTTTCTAAATCGTTTTTATCAAATGATGAATCCATGAACCCAACTATGGCTTGCGGGCTTGCGTTTTCAAAAAATAATTAGGTGAAATGTCATATTTTTCTAAATGGGGTGTAAACCAATTTCTTAATCACCTAAGGAAAATAGCTTTTCTAAAGTTTAAGTGGCGACTCAAACACATCACACGTGCACACAAACAAATACATGTGCAGTATATCAAAGTGTGACATGCCATAACTGCAACGCCATGCGCAATCTGTTCCTACGTGGTCAGTTTCCTCCAGTCATAAACTCGAAGGTGTGCTAGGAATCCTGCGGACTCGGCCGGGGCTTCATAAAAACATATAATTCATAAAAAAAATATTCACAAAAATAATTTACAAAAAAAATTAAAGTAATTATTATAGTTTAAACATTTAGAAATGACATTATTAATGGTAGGAAATATGGAGTTCAAACTAAAGGGTCTTATAAAAACTTAAAGATAAAACTTTATAAAGATTGAATATTAAATTTAATGATATGAGTTGTACAAATTTGATAAAATATTTTTTCACGTGAATGGTTATATGCATTAACATCCAAAAATGTTTCAATTATTCATTAATAAATTAAAAGTTTTATAAAAATAATATTGATAATTATTTTTGAATTTCATATCATTATTGTTTTCTTAGTATAAAAATATTTTTTAGATAATAAATTAAATTATATGTTTGATAATACTATCAATCACAATCCTAGCAAATATAAAAAAACTAGTATTAATCAAACGTGCATAAATATTTTATTTTAGACTAGAATGCAGTTGGTTTATGAAGTGGAAAAAAAATGAAAAGAACATTATTATTATGGTTGAATTAGACAATGAATGAGTAGTGAAGTGTTGGAAATGCTTTGACTGTATAATGCAAGGAAAGGAAACCAATGAGAGTTCAAATTTTAAAAAAAAAAACAATAAGCAACAATAATATCTAATCATGCAAGAGATGTCCCAATGATTATGTCTTTGCTTTAATCAGTGAGACAAAGGTAATTAAAGCAGCGGTTAAAGGTTGTGCTGCTATTTTTGCTTTATTATGCTTTGCATAATCTCTAAGTTGCTTCTGTACGTTAATCATCTTTTGTGTACAAAAACTAAGTACGGCAACAAATTTTCCAATGAATTCAAATGCTATTCTACTAGTACTAGACAAATAATTTAATTTAACCAATAATAAATTAATTATAGAATATAATTTGATGTTAATGAGTCTTTGCTATTCCAGTAACTAAGTTGAGATGCTAAGAGATTATTAATTCAAATTTTAGAGTTTTCTCCTCAGACATTGTCATTTTCATATAAGTATATTAATACTTTAAAAGAATAATTTATAGACATATGAATATTTGTTGAATAAGTTGATAAACATGTTATTTTGCTAACTTGTTTCTTTGCCACAAGAGAAGGCTATAATATATTAGAGATAATAACATCCACTATAGTGAAATTAGTTGATAAGGGTAAAAATAAATAAGGTCAAAAGGTTCACTAACTTGAAGGAATAAACTAAAAATGACAAGTCCAAGCTCAACCTGCTGAGGAGGTTCTTCACCATGATCCATGCCTAAAAGACCTCCAAAGTGAGGCCCACTTCGCAAGTCATACAAAATATTCCCAAAACACGTTTCCTCGACCGTTTAGGCCACTTGTCGCGTTATCACTCTGGGAACACTTGATACCATACTCAGAATCTACTACGTGGCACCTTAAACAGCAAAATAAGTGTCTTAAAACTATCACATAGAATACTATAAATACTTCATGATGACACATTTCAATGTATACAAACCTAACCCTAAACACTTCAGAAACCCAATTCCATTGTGTTCTAAAGGCTCATTAGAGCCTAAGGTATTTGAGTTATTACTGACTTGAGCATCGAAGGACCTTTACCAGGCTTAAAGCCTAGTCCTCTTAGCTCACACTTGTTCCTTGAGCATGTATTATGATCCAAGATAGTCCAACCAGTCCAAGCCAAAGAAGATCGAAAGTTGTTAGGCATTAGTCTTATCAAATTGGCGCCGTCTGTGAGGAATTTTAGTTAAAACTTTTCCCAATCTTGAAGCAATTATTTTATCTTCCCTCTTTGAGGATAGCCACAACGACTTTCCTTTCTTGATTCAAAAAGTTGCACTTTTTAAAAATTTCAGTCATGGAAGACCCTTAAGACACCAGAAATCATAAAAATAACCCTTCATCAAGTCACCCTGCTGGAAACACCACCTATGAAACTCTAACCATAAACATGAATACCACAATCGCTCCTGACTTAGCAGCACCTTTCCAAGCCCTAGCCGACCTTCTGAGGAACCCTCAAACAAATGTCATCCTAGCCACAATACCACACCAAGCCTGAACTAGTGCACCTCCAAGCTTATCACTCAAAATACAAAGCGTTGTCCTGGGTGCACTAACACCATTCTTGCAACTCCTACAGAACCAAAGTCCTTCAGGACTATGAGCGAACAAGACTATGCCAGCTGACACTGCCAGAACTCGGCTGTTCAAAACACTCGAAGAAGGGAGGTAGGATAGGCCGCAGGCAACTATGAGTAGGTTGAGATCAGAAATAGGGGACGTAAGAGGTAACCATGTAAACTCGGCTGATAGGACGGTAAGAGATGATGAGAGGCGAGGATGGGATTACCCGAATGAAGAATTGGAAAGGAGTTCTGCAGACTCTACGGAGTCTAGGCCCGAGGCAAAGATGATAGAAGAGGAAGATTAGATCACTCTAGAAGAGAGCATGGTAGAAGGAGGGCTCATCACGAGTCTCAATCTCAGAGAAGGGAGCATGAGGATGCGAGCCACAAACCGAGGGATATGAGGGAGATGGTGAAGTAGTGCATGAAAGAGCTTGGGGGGAATAGGAAATCTGAAGATAGGGATTTGAAGTTGGAGTTGAAGTCTCCATTTATCAGAAGAATAACAGATTACCAAATGTCGAGCAAATTTAACGCTTTAAATATTACCAAATGCACGAGGTCCACACACGAGCTCACATTCTCAATTACAAACATAAGATAGAATTGCAGACTAAAGATGATGAGGCATTGTGTAAAGCCTTCAGGGGATCATTAGATGGAGCATCCACCAAGTGGTATGATAACCTGAAGGAGGGGAGCATAGAGAGTTTTCAGCAGTTGGCAGAGGGCTTTATGAAGAAATTTACAGCTAGCATCCCTATAGAAATGCAAAGGTAGGCTCTAGAGCATGTGAAGTAGGGCCAAGACGAGTCCTTAAAAGTCTTCTTAGTAAGATTTGATGCAGATGCATTGAAAGTAACCAATTTGGATCAAGTTAAGGAAATGAAGGCTTTACAAAAGTGTACTACACATACAAACTTCTTCAAGAAGTTATCTCGAAAGTTATTGAGTAGTCTTAAGGAAGCCATGACAATAGCTCAGAACTATATCTGTTAGGATGATGCCGACGGAATGAGTCAAGTCGCTTAAAAGCAAAAGGGGGAGGATGAAGAGGCCCCATTGAAGAAGTGCAGAAAGGGAGAAACTAGGGGATTAAGTGGCTCGATGAGCACGGCTCCACAAAAGGAGAAGGGAAAAGAGCCTTCCAAGAGAACCATTGATGTGACTAAACTGAGCTCGCTGAATGCCAGACATATGGTCATCTTCGCAGCCTTCCAAAACTAGGCCATATGGCAGAGGCCAAAGTCAATTAGAAAGGACCTAGACAAGAGAGACAAGATGGAGTTTTGTAAGTTCAATAACACTCACGGTCACACCATTGACTCTTGTAGACACCTGATGGAGGAGATAGAGTGACTGATCGAATAAGGATATTTGTGAGGGAGAATCAAGACCAGGAGCTGCCAATAGTAAAGGATGGGATCGCGAGAGATATAGTTTGTCTGACAGGTGGGCCTTTGAGGAGGTAGCAAATGACAAGGGTAAGTCCATAGCCCGAAGTCAAGAGACATCAAAGTGCATATTCTATAATGTCCATAAACAATAGGCTGAAGAGGAAGGGGCAACACCAAAGAGAGCTTACCCTATTATCATTAAAGTCATCATTGCCAACTACAATGTGCAGAGAATCTTGGTGGACAATGTGAGCTCCACTAACCTATTATACTTTGAAGCTGATCATTTTTTGGTGATAAAATTATATGACCTAAGAGAATTGAAGATTTCAGTTCAAACTTTGGACAAGGTAGAAATCCCAGCAGGGGGATATATCAAACTACCCTTCACTATAGGGATAGCCCCGAAGAGTGTGACAGTAATGGCGCACTTCGTGGTGGTAAAAATCTCAATGGATTACAATGTATTAAAAGGGATACCATTACTAAGTAATTTGGACGCATAAACTAATGTAAGGCAAGGAAGGTTGAAGGTCCCCTTGTTTGATGGAATAGAATTTTGTGTGTATAGCACTCTGAAATAGGAGTCTGGAGCATACTTTACCCAAAAGAGGAAAAGCAAGATCCATATACAAACCAAGGAGGTATGTATGGTCCAAGAAGTGGTATGATTGGAGGATCAAAGGGCTCAGTCATCGGGGGAGCTAGAATCTTTTCCAGTCGATGAAGAAAAGCAAGAAAGAAGCTTAAATGTGAACCAAGAGTTAGAAGAGAAAGATGAGGCAGAGAAATTATAGATAAGCCATAAAGGAACCTTTGCATGTGACTCCTCAAAATTGTTAGGAATTAGCCTTGAGGTGATGACTCATAGACTTAATATAGATCTAACCTTTAAGACAATTAAGTAGAAGAAAAGGTGTTTCAGCATAAAGAGACAGGTAATCATTGATGAAGAGGTTGAGAAGTTGATGGAGGCCGGGTTAATTAGAGAGGTTCATTCCTAGAGTGGTTGACCAATGTAGTCTTGGTGAAGAAGGTTAAGATGTGTGTGGACTTCACTGACTTAAATAGAGCTTGTCCAAAAGATTCATACTAGCTACCAATGATAGATAAATTGGTAGACTCCACAGTGGGATACAAGTTCCTCTCATCTCTCGATGCCAAACAGGGATACCACCAGATTAAGATGGATTCGGAACATATGGAAAAAACTACATTCATCCTCGAGAAAGGCATCATTGCTACACCTCTATGCCCTTCGACCTCAAAAACCCAGGAGCAACATATCAGAGGTTAGTCAATAGGACCTTTAAGGACCAGCTAGGTAGAAATTTGGAGGCTTATGTTGATGATATGATTGTGAAGAGAAAAAGCTTTAAAGAGCATGTAGCAGACCTGAAGGAAATCATCAGAGTGATGGTCCATTATGGGATGAAATTGAACCTTGAGAAGTGCGCCTTCTTCATTCAAGGCGAGAAGTTCTTTAGATATCAGGTGAGTAAGAAAGGGATTGAGTCCAACCTAGATAAAGTGAAGGCAATCCTAAACATTTCAGCTCCAAAGAATGTGAAGGAGGTGAAAAAGTTGATCGAGAGGCTAATGGCCCTCAACCAGTTCATGTCTAAGGTAGCGGAAAAATTTCTGCCATTTTTCAAAAAGCTGAGGAAGAATGCATCTTTTAAATGGTCAGAGGATTGTCAGAAGGCCTTCAAAGATCTCAAAAGTTATCTGGGGTCAGAACAAGTGTTGAGTATACCATTACTAGGAAAGGAAGTACTCACAAACCTCTCAACATCTCAGTATGCAGTAGGAGCTGCATTTGTAAGGGAGGAAGAAGGGTGTAAAAGCAAATTTCTTACTTCAGCAAAGTCCTATAAGGACCGAAAATGAATTATTTGCCCATTGAAAAGTTGGCTTACTCTTTTTTATTATCATGCAGAAAGTTTAAGATGCACCTACAAGCACACCAAAGGGTGGTGATGATAGATAAACCCCTATAAAAAACCCTCCACAAACTAGAAACTTCGAGGAGGATGTTATACTGGTATATAACTCTTAGGCAATACACTCAGTAACACTAGCCTAAAGTAGCAATTGAGGCTCAAGCACTAGCAGATTTCATCTTCGAGTGCTCATTCCCATAGGAAAATGGAGGAGAGGCCGAAGAAAGTGAGGCCAAAGTAAGCTTGTCAACCACTTGAAAGTTATATGTTGATGGAGCCACTGCCTAGAAAGCCAATGGGATAGGGATTATTCTCAGAAGTGGCATTAGAGTCCTCATTGAATATTCTCTAAAGTTTGATTTTCCCACGACCAACAACACAGCCAAATACGAGGGGCTGGTGCAACGGCTCAAATTGGTTAATTCCCTTTTAGTGGAAAAAATATACATATGCGGTGATTCGCAGGTAGTGTTAGGACATGTTGATGGAAAATTTAAAGCAAGGAAAAAAGAAATGGCAAGATATCTAGCCATCGTCAGAGAGAAAATTCAAAAATGCAAGAAAAAGGGTGAAATTAGAATATCGAAAGGTCCTAAGGCTTTAAAATTGTTGAGTAGACAATTTGAGCAAGTTAGTAGTAGCACAACCCTGGGGGCACCCTGAGAATGTCTTCATGGGGTCCTTGTCGACACCCAGTATCAACGAAGGTGGAGACATAATAAAGATAGAGGAAGAGCCAAGTTGGATAGATTCGATCAAAGCATATCTAGAAATAAGGAAACTACCACAAGACCCGAATGAAGTAAAGCAGGTCAAGAGGTGTACTGCCTAATTTTCCGTCCACATTAGTGCCCTATAAAAAAGGGCCCATTCACTTCCTTAACTCAAGTGCCTCAAGCTAAGTGAAGCAAAGTATGTCCTCCAAGCAATACATAAGGGTTGTGTGGGATGCACATCAGACAAAAGCATTGGTAGCCAAGGAACTTTGGTAGGGCTATTACTGGCCTACAATGAAAATGGATGTGAGATCCTTAGTGAAGAAATGGCCATCATGCCAAAACTTTGCAAATCTGGTAAAGTTGTTGGGCATTGAGAAAGTTCCACTATACAGCTTGTGGCCCTTTGCAAAATGGGGAATAGATATCATAGGCCCCTTTCCAATGGCCCCAGGACAGAGAAAGTTATTGGTAGTAGTGGTGGAGTACTTCACAAAGTGGGTCGAAGCAGTACCCTTAGCAACTATCTAAGCTGAGGACATTATCAAGTTCATATGGAAGAGTATAATATGCAGATTCGGAATCCTTTATCAACTCATCAGCAATAATAGGAAGCAGTTCGATAATTTGAAGAATAAGGAATTTTGTAAAGGGTTGAATATCAAACAACATTTCTCTTTGATAGCCCATCCCAAGACTAATGGGAAAATAAAAGTTATAAACATAACTATTCTTCAGGGAATCAAGAAAATATTAGAAGGATATGGGAGAGATTAGGTCGACAATGTGCTCTGGGCATATTGAACCACCCTTAGGGAACTTATAGGAGAAACCCCCTTCGCACTGACTTTTGGCATAAAAGTCGTCATCCCAGTCAACATAGGACTGCCAAGTGGAAGAGTCCTTTATTATAGTGATGAAGAGAATGACAAGTTGAGGAGGATTGACTCAGACCTATTGGATGAATTAAGAGAAGAAATCATTATCAAGACCACTGATTACAATAGGAAAGCTGTAAATTACTTTAACAAGAAGGTGAAAACTAGAAAGTTCAATAAAGGCAGCTTGGTATTGTGAAGCCTTGAAGCAACAAGCTAAAGAGAAGGTGTAAGCAAGTTAGCTCCTACATGGGAAGGACCTTATAGAGTTAAGCAAGTAATAGGCCCTAGAACCTAAGAACTCTAGACTATAAAAGGAATTGACACACCTCACATATGGAATGTACATCATTTGAAAATGTACTACTAATGATTGAAATTAATGAAATTTTTATCTTTTAAGTCCCCGTATATAATTTTCTATTTTTAAGACCTGCTTGACAGGCAAAACACCTTCCCTAGGAGGCATAAAATCCTTGATAAAAGATATGAGATCTACTTGACAAGCGAAAGACCTTCTCCGGGAGGCACACATCCTTAGAGAAGGATATAAGACTTGCTCGACAGGTGAGAAGAACTTCCCTGGGAGGCACAAATCCTTAGATAACAAAACTTGCTTGAACAAGAGTCTCCTCAAAGAAGTATGAACATTAAGTTTAAAAAAAAACAAAAGTAAACAAAGTTGAAAAACATTAAAAGACCTTAGAAAAGGCAAAAACAGCGAAGTGAAAGCAAGAAAAATAAGTAAATTTCTATTCATTCATATAAACTAAAATATTTTACAAGAGTGCAAAAACTTTTGTACAAGAATTACAAAATTTACAAACATGCACTGATTACATGAAAAAAATTATTGTGGGTCTGGGCCACCCTCTTCGAGGTCTATATCTTCACCCATGTCTTCACTCGAAGGAGAAGGAAGATCCTTATGCTTATCTATCTCGAAGGTGGGAGAGGAAGGTCGAGGGAGTGTGCTCATATAATCATTAATTATGGGAATGATAACCTTCTTGTGCTTATGCAATTTAAAGGTGTTGGCATCTTCGGGGTGTTTTTCTATTATCTCCTTAACACTTTTATTATGCCAGAGCATCTCATGCACCCCCTCCCTCTTTATGATATACTTATTTATCCAATCAAAAGATAAGAATTCTTTGATGGCTTTATGCACTCCCTCTATATGCCTCTTAGCCTGCTCAGATAGGGACTTCAAGATCTTGTGCGAAAGGCGAAGGTCATCATTTAACTTGTCATTCTCTTCTTGGAGAGCATGATTTTGACCTTTGAAGGTGATCACTTGTCAATTTAGGAAGGCAACAAGCTCCTCCTTCTCCCTTAACCTAGAGCGAAGATCCTCAAACTCCATCAGTGCTTGCTCTTTGTCTTAGAGGGCGATGTCTCTCTCAGAATGGGCACTTTAGACATCAGAAGTAGCCTTAAAAGAGATTCCTTAGTGCTTCAAAGCTTCAAAGATGATGCCTGAAGGGCCTGCTTTTTCTCAGAAAGGCTCTTCTTGGGATTTTCATTCTCTAAGGAATAGAGGTAAACAAGTGTCTCCATCTCTTAGTGATCGGAGAGAACAACCCTCATAGCTTCTTGGTTGGACTTTTCCCTCGATAAGGCATCCTACATGAAGAGTGTCAAAAGATGGAAAAGGAGAAAAGATCAAAGTTGAATAAAATATTGATACTAACCTTGAGAACATAAAAGAGAGTAGACCCCTAGGATAAGATCCCACTAGCATTAGGAAGCTACATCCTCTCCTGGAAAAACTCATCTTCCATTCGTATTGAAGTTCTAAAAGAAGGAATCGAAACTGAGGAAAGGTTACGATGAGGATCAATAATGAGGAGTTGCTTAGTATAGTACTGAAGCTGGTCGTTAGACCTGTGAGTACCCTTGTCCCTGCTTGAATAATCCTCTTTATGAATAATGGATGTCCCAGTCCCTTCAATAAATGCATTTTGGTCTGAAGGGGAATCCTTGTGAAGGAACATCTCCATCGTGTACTTTGAGTTATAACTCGCTTTAAAGAGATTAGAAAGTGTCTCATCCTCTTCGTAGGTAGGAGCTGGTAGACTATCGATGATGAAGTCCCTAATGAATCCTCAAAGTAAGCTCAGGAAGTGTCCGCATCACCATCATCTCAATTAATAACCTAAAATGTAATAAAAATGTCAAAGGCATTCAAAGAACACTTACACAAATGATCAGTGGAGAGGTTACCTGAAAAAATGCTAGGGGGGTGCAATAACATTCTCCTCGACCGTTTGGGGAGGAGGTAAATCCAAAATCATCGAAGAAATAGTCCCCGCCTGAGGGTGAGAAGAACCTTAGTAGCCTGTTCACCTTCGATGTTTTATAATAATAATAATAATAATAATAATAATAATAATAAGATAGGCAAAAATAAAACATTAAGGCAGTAAAAGAAAATGAACTGCCACCTCAGGTATCGAAGACACGATAGTAGCCTCTTCGACTCCAGAAGGGGGTAAAGTGGAAGCGACAGTTGGAGGCACGACCTCCATTGGAGGATGAGACAAAGTCTCATCAGCTTGTGTACCTTCGATAGACTACAGTGGAGAGAGAATAAATTAAAAGTGAATAAAGAATAAACAAAGTAAAAAATGGTGATGATATAAATAATTTACATCAGGTTTCGAAGAAAGAATAGCCATAGAGGGCAAAGGGGTAGAACCCTTGCCTAATAGGGTAGCACCTTTCTCAACAGTTCCCCCAAGTAAAGCTAAATTAATAAAACAAACTAGTTAGAACAAGGTGAAGACAACTAAAAAAGAGGAGAAATGAAGTAAAGCTTACCAGCTCTTTGCGAGGGTCTCCTCGTAGAATGCTTAATCTTCATCCTACTCACTTCTCTGCCATCAAGAAGAATCACTCAAAAGGGCTTACCCTCAATAGGTCTAGCAAACTGCCTAGCCTACCAAGACCTCCCCAACTTCTAGACCCCCCAAAGTTCAGAAGAAGAAAAGGAAGAAGATGAAGTGGTAGAAGAGTTGGGAGAAAGTATGGGATTACTTGTAGGCGACATAAATGCAGGAGTAGGTGAAGCAGACTCCCCAGCTTTGCCAGGCCCAAAAGATGGTGGAGCGAACTCCCACTCTAAGAACTCTCTCATCACATATTTGTCCTTGTCGAAGAGGAAGCTAAATATCTCGATCAGTTTGTCCTTAGGAAAAAGGTAAGTTGCTGTTCTGGTAAAATATTTAAAGTAGCTTATTGAACTAATGCTCATCCCTAGCGAGTGACTCCATCATGTCTAACACATGCCTCATAACTGGCTAGAAGCGAGGCATCTGAACAATCCTATTTTCAAAATTTTAGAGCATTAATAGCTAGTCATAGCATCTCTTTTTAATCGTAGCCAAAGGGACGCTTCAAATGAAGAAAAGAAGAAGCATCGAATGTGGCACTAATAGGGGCAGAAGGCCAAGGAGAAA
>CAOJBK015305404.1:0-14364 GCA_948294925.1 Codiaeum variegatum
TATTCCCAAAATGAAATTGAAATCATAGAAACCTCTATACATGAAAATCAAACCAAAAAAATTTGTGATTCACCTGTAACATTGTAAATTGATGACTCTGCTTTAGTGTCTTTTATGAGTTTGAGTTTGCTTTAAACTAAAATATTAATTTTAAGCTTCAAGGTCAGCACTATTGAGCTCAATGTTTAGAAATCTTTGATTGATTATAGCTTTGATCTTAAATATTATTTTAGAGAAGAAAACATGATCTAGTGAAAAGGAGAAACGATTAGATTATGAGCCGGAGAAGAAACAATTAGGAGGAGAAGAAGAATATGTGCTGGAGAAGAAGATAATCTCGTGTGTTGGAGAAGAAGGGACCGATTCTTTTAGTGAATTAAGAGTTAAATTTTTTCCCTTATTTTTTGTTATTTAATAACAATTATTACATTATGTAAATTTTCTTAATACTCATTTTAAGTCTGGACTTTGGACTACAATGTATACCTGATATTTTTATAAAAAAATTTAAAAACGTGGTATTTTCATTAAAAAATAAAATTGATATAGTAATATTTTTGTGATTAATTTCATTTTTCTATATATTTTTGTAAATATTCTTGGCATAATATATATTTTAGGTCCTTATATTTTCATATTTTTTTTTATTTAGTTTTTGTACATTGAAATTGAGTTTTTATATTTTATTTGAATAAAAATTAAGTCTTTATATTTTTATTTTAATAAAATTATAAATTTCATATTCAAATTAAATTACATTAAAAGAATTATCTTATTTTATAATAAATATTAATGAATATCATTTTTTTAAAAAAAATTCAAAATATTCATTATTTTTTTTACATCTATTTATTTATATTGCAATTTTATATAAACTTTACATCTATTTAATTTCATATGTGACCTCAATTAAATTTCATTACATTTTTTAGTATAAGGATAATGAAAATTTTATTGAAATAAAAATAAGTGAGCCTAATTTTTATCCAAATAAAAATAAAGTACTTAGATTTAACAAATAAAAATATAAGGAATAAATTTTTATTAAAAAAAACATGGACCTATGATTCTAAAATTCTTAAAGAAGTACAATCAACATAGAAATAGGGCCATTTATTTGGGCTTTCATAATTGGCCCATCATTTTGTAGCAACCCAAACCGAATCGGACCACAGCCCAAGGATCTAAAATTCCGAAACACTTTCTCCGGAAATCAATAAATTTGAATTCTGGAAAGATAAAAACCTAAATCAACAGCAAGAAGAAGAAGAAAAATGGCAGTGGAAGAGGTACAGAAATCGTCGACATCAACTATTGAGGAAACGCCTATTGCAAACCCTGACTTGAAGGCGGAAGAGGATGTAAAGGATGATGAGCCGGAAGAAGGAGAGATTGTGGAAGAAGATAAGAAATCGAGTGCTGTAACCTACCAGCCTCACCCTCTCGAACATCAATGGACCTTCTGGTTCGATAACCCTACTGCTAAGTCCAAACAAGTGACCTGGGGATCCTCTATGCGTTCTATCTATACTTTTGCTACTGTCGAGGAGTTCTGGAGGTGAAAGATCCCATTTTTCTTCTCTCTTTTTTTTTTGTTGATTTTTCTTTTTTCTTTTAGTTCAGAAATTTGAAATCTATCTGGTTTCTTTTTAGTGCATTTTGTATTGATAAGAGATTATGAGATTCATTTTTTGCTTAATAGATGGTACAATTGATCGGAAGAAAGAAATTGAATTGAGATTCGAAGGATTTAGCGGTGTTTTTGAGAAATAGAAAACCTTCACTTGTTTTAGTTTCAGTCTGCTTGGTTTGTGAACGCATTTGTTGGTTCGATCTTTTATTGGCTTTCTATTGCTTATACCAACTTTAAGCTTATGTTGCAACCCATTCTTTTTATGTTTGGTATCTCTATCTATATTTAGTGAGACTGAGCATTTAAATTACATGTCTATGTCTTATGTTGAGAACATTTTTTTAGAGTACCTGGAAGTGGAAATTTGGGAAATAGATTATCTTTTTTTATCTTTATGTTCACGATCCGCTTTTCATATTTGATGTCTATACCCGTAAGTAGTGAGGATGAGCATCTAGTTTACATGACTATATCTTGTGTTGAGAACCAGATAATTAAACATGGACAATTCCTTTGAAGTTGCATCTTGATTCTTAATGGAGTCATTATATTTCCTCTTTCTCCTTTTGGACGGAGGATATATATTACCTGCAAAAATAATGTTACATGTGTATAGTTGTAATACAACTCAACTCAACAAAGTTTTAATCCCAAGTTAATTGGGATCGGCTATATGGATTCGCTTTTTACACTCAGGGTAATTATGAACCATATTATCAGAAATGTTTAAGAACTCAAGATCATGTTGAATGACTCTACTTTATCTTAGGTTTACCTCTCCCGTTTTTATCAACATACTCTAAGGTGCTCTGATTTTCTAACCGGTAAATCTAAAAGTTTACGCCGCACATACTCGAACCATCTTAGTCTTCCTTTTCTCAACTTATCTTCTATAGGGGCAACTCCGACTTCATCACTGATATACTCATTATGGACTCAATCCATTCTAGTATGTCCAAACATTCATTTTAGTATCCTCAATTCCGTCACACTAAGCTTAGAGATTTATTGTACTTTTATAGACCAATACTCACTCCCGTAATTGTAATCATGCATGTTAATGTTCGGGGTTTTTTTCTAATGCTATCAAAAAGTGTGAAAATTTCTGCAAATAATTGTTCATTTGTGGACAGAAACATATACATGTTTCAGGTTTTATGAATTGGAAATTGATAATATTCTAGTATAAATCAACTTCTTTGGAATATAAGAAAGTGTTAACTTATGTGAATGGGATTTTATCCTCTTTAGTTCTGATGGTTTCTCAAATTTCTATGTTTTAAACTTTTTCTCTATGTAAATTATTCTTATGAGTTAATGCAAGAAATTCATCTTGTATTCAGCATTTACAATAATGTGCATCATCCAAGCAAGCTGGCTCCAGGAGCTGATTTTCATTGTTTTAAATATAAAATAGAGCCAAAATGGGAGGATCCTGTTTGTGCCAATGGTGGGAAGTGGACTATGTCCTTTTCTAGAGGGAAATCTGATACCTCTTGGTTGTATACGGTATATATTTATGCTATTGCGAACTATTAGTTAGCACGACTGCTGCACGATGGGGCTTCTTACTTCTTTATTTCCTTCTGTTAGTTGCTGGCTATGATTGGAGAGCAGTTTGACCATGGAGATGAGATCTGTGGAGCAGTTGTCTCCGTCAGAGCTAGGCAGGAAAAAATAGCTCTGTGGACCAAGAATGCTTCAAATGAAGCTGCCCAGGTAACTGCTCTTTTGTGGGAAAAAAAATAAGAATACCTATCGTTCAAATATCAGAATATGTGGATTAAACAACCTGACTTCTTACAAATACTATATCTCTGTGGTCATGATTCGTAGTGTAGTTAATTTTATATGCCACAACTCCCTATGTAACAGTCATTTTTGTTGTTTGATATGAGTAACCTTTATCCAAGCAATTTTATCTCTTTTCTTTAGGCTATTATTAACTTTATTTATGTATTATATAATGATCTTAATTGCCAAAAGCCATAATAATGAAACCTAATTCATGAATCTATGAGTACTTTAGGGTTGGATGGTGACATTTAAGACTAATTATGGCTAGTCTTACTGGAAAGTTCTTGTGGTTCTTTTATCTCAAGATGCAATATTAGATTTCATTTCTTGAAATAAATAGCAGATACCTGGTTTGGTCACAAGTTTTGTGATGAAGAAACTGCTGGATGTTTTACATTACCATACTTGAATTGTGTCAATTTTGTAATCTTGCTAGGGTCCAAAAAATGACCTCTAAGGTGGATTTGTCCTATCCAGTGGGGAAATCATTGCCTGTTGGATGGCATTTTCACTGCTGAATGGTGGAGCATCTACAAAACTGTTAAAACAGGCAAAACTCAAAAGGAGATATTTTATCATTGTGCAATGTTATCAGTAATTGCTCAGATATATCCTGACTTTGACTTGACTCTTGTGCAGCTGAGCATTGGAAAACAGTGGAAGGAGATATTGGACTACAATGATACTATTGGGTTTATGTTCCATGTATGCATTTTTTTACACTTGATCTATCTACATTTCTCTCAAAATAAATGAACATAATAAAATCATGTGTTTTGATCTGCTTGCACAGGAAGATGCAAAGAAGCTAGACAGAAACGCCAAGAATCGCTATACGATATGAACCTACTCGATACTTTTATTTGGAAAGCCTGGAACATTTCATTACTGCATTAAATTCTAATCCGATATGTAAATACTTTTATTTCACTGAGTAGTTTTCCAATTTCTGCAATAGAAAACGAGTTTGGTACATGAACCCACTGAGAATTGGGAAAATTTCTTTGCAAATATACTCAACTTTCATCACAACACCGGCAAAAACGAAAAAAAAAAAAACACCATCACAGGATGCTTAAATTAAAATTGCTAGCTCCGCAACTATTTTACTCATGCTAGGTTTCAAATGTGTAGGGGTTAGAATCACATGATCTGTGGAAAAGTTTAGCTGTGCAACTAATTTACTCAAATCCAACTATATAAAACAAAAGATTTGTTATGCTAGCAAAGTAAAATCAACTCTTATACTACATATATTCAAGTATAAACAGCATTGATTACAAGATCACTCACTCACCCTAGTACCCTACAAAAAATACGTTTATTTACAAATAATGTTTCCTATGCCACCGCCAAGGAAAAGAATAGACCCATATTATTTTCTAGTCAATCTCTCACAGAAATATTTCTCCTTCCTCTTCATCCTCATTTAATAATATCTCCTCGTCATCAACATCATCCTTTATAAACAAACCTAACTGCTCCAATGGACCACCAAAATGAGCTCCTTCAATCTCTCCAAACGCCCCATCTAACCTTTTTCTGTGAACACGGAAACTATAGGACAATGTACCCCCACTCAGCTTCTCAAGTTCTTTTAGAATCTCAAGGTTCTGCTCAATCTCCACAGTTTTTTCCATCTGTAAGAAGGTAAAGAAGAGCATCATCACACAAGACAATGTGGATAACAAACCAAAATTAAACAATTAAATTCGCAAAAAACAAATGCCAAAAAAAAGTCTAACCTTTTGCAATGCAATCCGAGCAGCTTCTCTTTCTTTCTCCCGTTGCCTTTTCCGCTCCACTTCTTCCCTCTTCCGTGAGGCAACTTCAGCAGCTCTAATTTGATTTTCAATCCAGGCCTTCTCTGCATGGTTTTTAAAAATAAAATAAAAAAGAATCAAGATCATCAAAAAACCAGCAGCAAAAATAAACACACGCATCATATAAGACATGACCATATAGTTGGACATTTGATGATAATCAGCCAGCCAGAATTTACATTCACATTATACCATGCAAAAAAATAAATAAATAAGGATTTGGTACACTTAAAAGCCAAGGGAAATCCACGCAAATTTCACTCATTTGAAGACAAACAAATAGTCGCTGGTACTACACTTAAAATCTTAAATATGCCAAAGGGGATAGTTTTCAAAACTAACAGAGATGGGAACTTGTTGAAATGAATATTCCATGACCATTTCACAACTTGACATTTTGAACAATTCTAGAATCAGCATACAACCAGATGGATCATCTGTATAATTGCATGGTGAAGAAACCACCCTAACAACTCAAGGAGCACACCATGAAAATGAAGAAGTCATAATTGACAGACAACACCCCTTCTGCTACGTAATATGAACACAAAAACTACAAGTGAGACTCCTTTATCCCCCAACATTTGCCATGCATAGCAAACGTACAGCCCATTTTTTACAAAAGTTGAATTTCATTTTCAACAATAAAATACTTCCAACGATCAGTGACTTGCTTTTTAAATTCACAACATTTCTTTGGCCAACCAATTTAATATTGGGGAGAAAGACTTAGTAGCTATGTTCAATTAATTCCAAAAAAAATTGGACAAGAAGGTTTCTTTGTTCTTTTGTCCATGGTAAGGACAGGAGGCAAGGAACAAGAGCCAGGTGCTGGAGAGGAGGAAGAGAGAACAACAGTACCCTTGATGCCTTCCATTACCAACAAATTCAACTATTCATTGTAACATGTTAAAGTTGCTCAACTCACCTTCACGCTGCCTCTTTTCCAATCTTTCCTTCTCCTGCTGTAGCTTCAATGGATCAGCCTTATCACCCTATTGACAAGAATTAATCCATGCATCAGCTCCAAACATTAAACAATCATTTTTATCTTGCTTCAAGCATTGTTACTACTTTTAAAATCAATTCCCTAAGAAAAAAAGAAAGAAAAGGGAAGGAGAAGCTTACATGTTCCAGAAGTGTCTTATGTTGTGCTTTTAAGATAGTGTCAGCAAAGCGGCGCTTTAGCATTGCAGCTCGGAGGGCCTTTGTTGGAGACAGTTGTGCAGCAAACATAGGTGGTTTCCATTCTGAACCAAATAACAAATGGAACAACCAGAAAGGGAAAAAAACAGCGAAACTAATGAGAAAATAGAGAAGCCAGTGAGACAAAATATTAAAGTTAAACAGTTAAGTCAGAAGCTGAGTCTTACAGTAATTAAGATAACCAACCTTCTCTAGAAGTTGCATCTGTTGCAGAAGCCTTAAGCTGAGAACTAGGGCATACATTTTCATCATCCAAAGCACTTACAGCCCCTATATATAGATTCCAGAAAATTCCATAAGGTCATTCAATCAAAATACCATGTCACATAATATAAAAAAATCACAGAAAATACAATTCTCTCACCATCAGAATCTGGATCTGACTTGCTCATCTGGGAAGTTAACATGCTTTTCCCCCAACATTCCTATAGCAGGAACAGTTCCAATCACAACTGCACTGCATAATGATGCTAAGTAGAAATAGAGGTGATGGACGTGTAAAATTACCAGCCTTGAGGCATCAGTGCTACACACATGATTATCTCTACTTGATGACCTCTCGTAAGATATATCTAAAACCACCAATGGGAGAAATATCAGTGACATTATCAAATAGAGGACCGAGTAACAAAACTATGCCACTAAGAGTAAATAACAAATAAGAACCTGAGGAAGCATGAGCAGAATCACTAGGAACCCGAGAGCTACACTGGCAGGCACTCCTCCCACATGTACCACATCCACTAGGAACAGGGCTCAAAGATGGTATAACATTGACAGAGCCACGGGCATGTCTGCCACCACTGTTGGTGCCTGTAAGACGCATATCAAATTAGCGCCCATAAAGAGCTATAAAGCAAAAAATTTTAAGTGGTGACTCCATACCTTTGAAAAAATTGTGCTCTAAAGCATTGCTGTTGCAGTTTTCCACTGGTTTAGAAAGCTTTACCTGTGCATTATGATATACCAGAAAAATGTCGACTTCAATAAGATACACCAAGAATATCACAAATGCAGGAAAATAGATGGACCATTTCGTGCACAGATACATGCATTCAAACAAATAAAGAATGCAAATTCACACATATAAAGGGTGATGGATTAAAAAGAACAATTAATAGGTGATTCAACCATCAATAAGTACCCAAGAAACATTTTACCACAAGTATGCAGAGAACAACTTACTTTGACAGCTCTAACTTTTGTATTTGATGAAACTCGTATCGCCTTATCTTCAGAAGGTTTTGACCTCCTGGGTAAAGCAGCATTCCTCAAAGGGGGTGTATTAGGACAATTCTGTTTCATATCAGTAATTTCCTTTGGTCTTCCACTCAAAAATATTCCTCCACTAGTATTTGATATTCCCCGGTTCCACTTCTCCTTCAGGGATTTCCACCTAGTCTCAAAAATCTTATTCAATGTCTTTGCCATTTTGTGGACTTCATTGGTTGGAGGATTATATAGCATGGCATTTGAGAGAGTGAGTCTGACATCAGCAGCAAACTCATCAGTTCCAGAGTACATATTCTTCTCCAGCTTGGATTGTATTGTTCCTAAATCCATTGGGTTTGATATAATTGAAAAATAGTCAGGAATATTCAGTTCCACAGGATCCACTGGTACCCTGAAAGGCCAACCCCATCGATGATTTATCAGTGACATCAACAGGGAAGAACACTGTTGTGTCACACTGCATTCCATCTTCCGCTTCTTCTCTGGTTGACCCTCTAACATTGAAGAAGGCCCCCGCTTATTAACCCCAGGCGCCATGGGTTTCAGACTTATTTTCTGTGTGTCACGGGGCTGAGAATTAAAATTCTCATTCATATTCTGTGCAGAATCACATGTCCTTATCACAGGAACAGCTTCTATTCTCTGAGTAGAGAACTTAATCTTCAGCTTCTTCGCTGTTACAGTCTCAGCAGAAATCATTCTGAACAACTGCAAGAACACAGGACCTGCACCACCTAGATTTCCAGGTTTCAAATACCATAAAAATCTATCTCCAAAATGTAATGGCACTGAACCAATCAGTGCCCTATCAGAAGAAAATCAACATGCATGAGCAGCAACAATTAGAGTAAGCAACCCTGTCATAAGTTGGGCCAATAAGTACCACAATAAATATAAAGGAAGAGAATGAACATATTTAAACTCAACTGAGTAGCCATGCGAATTATTAAATATGAAACAAAACAAAATCGCAATAATCTATTAATATGTTGAAAGAAATCGACATAAATCAAGCTTAAGGGGTTAAAAAAGAAAACAAAAATTAGCAAACCCAGCAAACAGAAACCCATAATTCAATTTTTCCAGGAGATCGAAACACAATCTTTTTTTCTAAAAAGTCAAAAAAAAAACCTAACCTTCCACGCAAAACAAAAACTAGAAACAAAAACAATTTAAATTGGATAAAAGGAAAATTCACGGAACTAATAGCAATTACTAGTATTCAAGCTAAAATTACAACCAAATAGTCTTAGATCTTCAGTAACTAGCTCCACAAAAACAATTAGATCAACTTACCAATTGAATCACAGACCGTCGAACGCTGGATCGTTCGATTCGATAAAACACACCAAAAAGAGACAGAAACAAAGTCAGAAAGCTAAAAGAGGAGTGAGCATAGAGGAAAAACGAAGGGTTTAGAGTGGAGTAAGGGAGTGAGGTGTGGTTAGGGTTTTTGGCGCTCTCTCCCCTTTCTCTCCTATACTCTGATCCCTAATTCGCGCAATGACGCAGTTTATCATTGAAATATCCGCAAGTAATCACCGAGTTTCTTGAAATTACATTTTTACCCTCTATGTCGGTTATTCTGTTCTTTTTTAACAGTAAAATGATCTTTTTTAAGGGCAAAATAGAATTTTAACTTTTTTTAAAAAAAAATTGTGCCTTTTTTTATTTTGTGTAAAGGAGGGCAAAATAGAACAGGGACAGCATTTAAGAGGGATTTCACGACTCATAAATGAAGGGAAAAGAATTCTCACACGTAACTAATTTTATTAGTAACTGATATTTTTTATCTAATTGAACTATTGCAACTATTACCTTAGATGAATAAAATGTGAATTTTATGAGTCAGATAAATTTTCTTGGGTGGTTCAAGCAATGAGATTTTAATGAATTTCCCGATGAGCATATTTTTAATGACTATGAATGAATAAAGGACAATGATAAATGGCTAGATTCTAGCCAATTAAAACTGCATTAATTGCTTTCAAATGCTTAAATTACATTTTTTTAAGTACAATAATTTTTTTTTAGAAAAATGATGCATATAACCTTTAGGACTATGTTTATGGATTAGCAAAATTCTACCATTAATGCTAATTTTCTCTTCCTAAGAGAATAATAATTAATTACTCTACTTAATCTTAATACTAGTAGTAATTAGTAATGCTCTTTAAAGTGTTGTAATTTTCCGAAAATTTATTCTCAAACAATATTTAGAAAATTAAATTTTTATTTATTTTAAAATTTCTAATTATAATATAGTGCCATAATTAAATTATGCAAAATTTGTTTTAGTTTTTTTTTTATTGCCAAATTTATTTTAATGCCAATTGATACAATTAAAAGTTATAAATTTATATGGTGTATAATTTTGATAGAGTTTTAGAACTGTATCATTTCGAGATTTATTGTATGGTTAAGAGAAGAAAATAAAAAGGTGGTGGGGGTGATCATAGTTATTAAATCCGACCCGGACATCGATCCGGTTTATAAGCTCCAAATAAGTCAGTGATTCAACCACTAGATCAATAGTTTAACTGATGGGCTAATATAATTAATTTTTTTTGTGTTTTTATATAATTAAATAAATATTAAAAAATTTTAAAAAATTAGGACTAACTAAACTTCTATCCAAAATTTAAAAAAAATTAATAAATTTAATTTAATTTTCATTTTTAGTTAATTTAAGTTATAAATAGCTAAACAATTAGCATTATATTTTGCAAACTTGAAAAAAATACATAAATGCATAAATAAATTCATAACTCTTGATAATTTATGAAATATTGAAAGAGAATATAAAAAAGATATATAATTTCAGTCTCAAAATTATATGAAAAATAATTTTTCACTTTATGCATCGGGTCATCAACCGAGTCAGTTGGGTCACCAGGTTGACCCATCAGATCAGCTAGATTTCTACGGGTCCATTATCCTTCCAATCCAGACCAGATTAGTATAGGAGGGCAGGACTCCTCGAACAAGAACTCGTGGAAGGATTCTAATGGAGAACTACAACATGGCCCTAATGTGTAACCACTAGGGTAAGGAACAAGTACCTGGTTGATGACCTCCTCGATACTGAAGAGATCGTGATGGACTTCCACTGGGTCGAGTGTTGAAGTAGTTCTCTTTGACTTAGTCATTATGGAAAAGTTATTAAAGTTGTCCAAAAGTGATAAAAGAAAATTTAATCTAGCCCTAACCAATAAAAGAAAAATCGAAAGCGATAAAAGCAAAAGTCATAGAACTTACTAGAAAAAAATTTTGCGAGGCTACTTGAAGGTTATTTTGTCTGCATTTTTCATAAGAATGAGAATAAGAATATATACCTCATTAATGAAGTGACCTTTCCGCATCCCAAAACAAAATTTTAGCTTGAAAATTAGGCAGGAAGGGGACTAAAATGCCAAAAGCTGAAAAGACAAGGTTGAAAAAAAAAAAGGAAAGGCACCATTTTGAGTTTGCGGCCGATAAAAAAAACCCCTAACAATAACTAATAGAGCAAAATATGGATATCCTAGAGGTTGCTGCAGTTACATCCTTAGCCGAGTGACATCGGAGAATCTCGGCAAAGGATGCAAGGGACATTATTGACCCAAGCCTAAAATTTTTAGAAAGATGATTCCAAATAGGTTTATTCGTGGAGAAAAAAATTAAAGAGCTAAATTGAATAACTGGACTGGAAGGGTGCTAAGGTCGTTGGGTTTGGGTTATTAGAGTTGCTAAGTGGGTTGTAAGTACGGTTTGCCGTGGTTTTAGTTGGATTTTTCTCAATGTTTTCTTTTCCATGGCTTGAATGAATTAGCTTAAGATCTAAGAAAAAGAAAAAAAAAGGATCATGGCTATACATATAATACAACAATAACCAAAATAATTATCACATATTGTGCCAATTGATTAATGATCACTTAATCAACAAATTGTGGATATTTATAATTGATGGAACTCATTTAGAGCTAAACTTCATTAGGCTTGCAAACACATAATGGTTAAGAATGCCAGGCACAAAAACCTTTCGACGCTTAAGTAAATGAATTAAGTTTTAATAGAGGCTCTAAGGGTCTTGTGAACCAATAAAGTTATTAAAATTCTAGGAGAAAACTTAAAGAAAAGGTAGGAGATGAAGATTTAAGATACTTGATGATGATAGTTGGCCTTGCTGTTGTATAAATATAATATTATGCTCAGCTTCAACACCCGCAAGTGCACGGGGTCGTATCAAGTAGTAAAAATTGATAAGTCCTGATATCATTCTCCCAAAGGAATTTCTTTGTGGTTTGTTCAATCAAACACCAACTCAGTCTCCTATTATATTGTCTAGCAAACAATAATTGTGGGATTTACGAACTATAAAATTTTACTAACAAAAAATCTATAAAATTCAGACTAAGTTTGCAAATCAAATCTAAAAACTAAAATGGATTTAAAACATCTACCTAGATGTCGACTCATATTACTCAAATTCATGGTAAATCAACAAGCCAATGAATATATCAATCAATTATCAAGTGGGATTTTTCATCAATTCTAGGTTTAAATCTTTCTCAAGCAATTAAACCCATAATTCTTAAGTAATAAGAAGGAATCTAGTCTTAATCTTATTCAATTAGAAAAAGCATGAAGATCTAATGAAAAATATGTGAATTCTAGGAGTTTGCGTATCTATCTTTAGTAGACACAACAATCCTATTAAGCTTTTGAGTGTTCTAGGTTTAAACTCTCTATCTCTAGTAAAGTCTAAACAACATAAATAAAAAACAAACTAGTAATTGCAATTGATTTCCAGAAAAATAAATCAAAAGATAAACTTAATGAGAAATCAAAATATTCATTGAATAAACATTGATTAATTTATACAATCGAGTAACACTCGTCTAATCAAGGTAGATAACAAAGTTTAGTTCATAATCAAATCAAAAGAATAAGAGAAGGTTAAGAGATTGCAGAAGTCGATGAAGTTCATGATAACTTAATGGAATTTCCACTCAAATCTTCTTTTGCCAGCTCCAATTCAGTGATGATCTGTAAAATCTCCTTTTGAATCCTTCATCTATTTTTCTCCTCAGTAAGTCTGCTCCAGCCCTCCCCAAATAGAGTTACCTATCTCCTTTTATCATTAGAGTCCCATATGACTTTGTTTCCTTCATTTACTACTGAAAAATAGGCTTCCGAAGGTTGGCACGGGCGGCTCCCACGGTCCATGCCAACACCCGTGTGAGGAAAATTGATGTGGTCGAGTGGCAGAAAGCTCCCACGGTTCCCGCCACGGGCCGTGGCATGGACCGTGGGAAGCTACTGCTTCTCTTCCCCTCTTTTCCAATGGCTGCCACGGGCATCTGATGGCTGCCACAATCCGTGCCACTGGCTGTGGCAGCCATCATCTATGGGATGGGGGAGACAATATGCTCTCACGGTCCCTGCCACGGGCTATGGTAGCGCTCGTGGGAGGCTACTATTTCTCAAATGACCTGAATTCCTCGCACGGCCAAGTTCTATCCTTGGCACGGGCTGTGATAATGGCCATGGGAGGCTTTTGTCCATCCTAAAGTCCATCATTCGCTCTATTTTTGCGCATTTCCTTCATCTTTCGTGCCTGGACCTTGAAAATTTACAAGGTGCTAGTATGTCTTGATGTTTAATTCACAAAAGGAAAATTTCAATTATGTCTTAGTTTGTATGAGATACAAATGGGTATGACTAATTGAAATGGTTTTGGATAAACAAATAAAATAATTAAACTTAACATTAGATGTTAGCTTAATTCACTTGAGATGTGATTAATTAAGATTTAAAGATGATTCCTACTCATTATATGTTTAATCAAGTTGACTAATTGACTAGTCAAATTTCAATTAAATTAAGCAACCATTCTTTCCAACATGTAAGGAAAGGTTGTTAGAGAAGTATGGCATATATAAGGAGTGTGTGTGCCATCTTTTTGCCTAAAAGCCTAAGTGGATAGAAATAAATACTATTCACCATCTTCTTCCTCTATCATCTTCTCCAAAAGTTAAAGAGAGAAGCTCTTTAAGAGTTAGAGAGAGAAAGCTTTAAATTTACACAAAAATTGAAAGAGAAAGTTTGTTTTGAAGTAGAGTTCTTCAAATACAAACTCTTCTTCAATTAACCTTTGAGAAAAGAGTGTGGAGAAGCCTTCAAGTCCAAAGTCATCCTCAAGTCTCAAGTTCTCAAGTAAAGGAGTAAGGATCAAACTTTTGGATAACCAAAGAGAGAATATTCAAGCTTCTTGAAGAGAATTAGAGAACAAGCTTTTGGAAAAAGGTAGGTATGTTTCGAGCTAAAGGTTTCGCACTTGAGGAGCTTAACGAAGGAGGGCAAGAGGTATTTTTACTTTAAACATTTCTTTGTTCAACTTATGTTTTGCACACAATTGGTGAGAATATCCATGGTTGAAGTTATGGGTCCAAAAATAAGTTTAGACATTTATCAAAGAGTTTGATAAATGACTAAACCCTCTATGTTAAAAGTGTTTTGACATAGAATTGATTTCCAAAGAGTTTGAAAAGTTCAAAGGATTTTTTTAAAAGAGTTTTGACAAAATGTTTTATACTCAAACCCTAGGTTAGGGCAAAATTTCAAAGAGTTTGAAATATTGCCTAACCTAATTTTGTTAAAAGACTTTTAGCAAAATATATTTTTTGAAAA
>CAOJBK015305808.1:0-18271 GCA_948294925.1 Codiaeum variegatum
TGTTCGTTGGTGTGCACATGTGATGTGTTAGAGTTGCCACTTAATCTATAGGAAAAATGATTTTCCTTAGGTGATTAAGAAACTAATTTACTCCTTTGTAGAAAATCTCTTTATTTTCTAAATTATTTTAGAAAAAGACTGGCTTGAGAAACCATAGTTGGGTTCAGGGATTCATGATTTGATAAAAAAGTTTAGAAAAAGATTTTTTCCAATTCTAAACAATTTTGGCTTAAGAAAAACATGTATGGTTTTAGTTAAAATAGATTTCATGTATGCATAACATATTTTGTGATGAATGAGCAGTTTAAAATATTGCAATTCATGATGCATGAATAGGATATAATATGCATGACAAAAATGAAAAGAAAGCGACAATAAACATAAAAAAAATGATAGGAATCCTCCCTCTAGCCCAAACAAATTCTAAGGAAGGCACACATCCTCAAAGACAAGCAACAAAAGAAATAATTACATTAAAAATGGCAAATAAATGAAGGATCCTTTCTCTAGTCACACATTCTCCAAATTAATTACAAACTAGAAAATTAAACAATAAAATGGAAATACAAACAGTGGTACATACAACAATTACAAAAATAATAATAATAAAAATAAATAAAAATAAAAAGAGAAAACTAAAAAAAAATACAGTTTTGGAGTTGAAGCCGTGAAAAGGAATGTCAGCAAATCTCATTAAATGGGAATCAAACCCCACAATGTTCTCCCTTCTCGCGAAGGGTGGAGTTGTTTTGAAAAACAGTGAGTGGTGGTTTGGTTAGTTAAGAAGCAAATACATTTTTAACTTAAAACAATTAACCGAGTAGGCTTTTAATTAGTTCAGAATTTGATTAAAATTGATATTTGATAATGTGGATTGTCTAGTCATTTTAGGACATCAATTTGAATTATTTCAAAAAAATAATTATTGAATAATGAGAAAATGTCTTGTTTAAGTTAAGGGCTTATTCAGAACCAAAAGATCGGAAAATATTATACCGTATTTACCTTTAGCTTACGAGATTTTGGGACTAATTTCTTGAAAGGCTTGATAAACTCGGATCATGTCTCCATTATGCTCAGAGATGACTGATGGATGTCTGCCTAGAGTATGCTTGTGAGAATTGAAAACCTTGTCTGATTGGAACCGTCGAAAAATGAAAGCTGTTTGGTGGAATTCTGGTGTTTTGGGATCGTTTTGGTGTAATTTCAGTGTTTGGAGAGGGTTTAGGTGTCTATAAGTGTGAAAATTCGGATAAAAAAGTCCCTAAAAACTGACCCAGATGGTCAAATTTATAGAAAACTGAGTTGAAAAATATGAGAGAACTGGTCATGTTGCATTTAGCCTAAAAATCATGTGTTTCGGCCAAAACGCGCGCGTTTTAGCTCAAACGCGTGCATAAGAGCCTAGATACATATGTGTGGCTCTAAACTTATGTGTTTGGGCTCTAGTACATGCGTTTGGGCCTAGCTGCATGGCTCGATTTTTTTAGATTTTTTTTTTAGTTTTCTAGGTCCGTTTAAGGTCTAATTTGAGCGGAGTTTGAACTATTGGGCTCGTATTGGCGAACCGGATTTAATGGTGTAAAAATTAAAGTTCATGCTTGGCTAAACATTCATCTTGACTACAACTATATATTGGCACATATGGATTGCTTTGTTCATTCTTCTTCTTTTAATTATTATAATAAACTCTTCTTAAGCTCATTTGATTTGGTTATATTATACTTATGTTTAAGATATATTTGCTCCTAAGATTTTGAAATTTCAATTTTTTTTCTGGTTAATGCAGTCAATGATTAAAGGTTTTGTCAGTGACAATGCATAAGGCAAAGCATGTGAGATTCACTCATGTTGTTTTTGAGTCTGATTGTTTTCCTGTTTTAAGAATTTGTTCTATTTCTTTTAAAACTTGTGGCTTAAATTTTAGACCTTTAGCTTCTGTTGTTAATACGCTTAGGCAAGATGATGTTTAGCTAGAGTTCAACTAGGTAACGAGAATTAAAAATAGAGCTATTAATTGGATTTATAATTCTTTGGATTATCACTTTGGTATCCAATATGGACTTTAGTTCCTCCTATTAGATTTGGAAATCTATTATATGTGGCAACAAAAAAAAAAGATTTTGCTCTCTTTATTTTTAGAATAAACATTCTGAGTATTTCTCCAACTTTATTCTTCTAACTTTTTATTTGTGGCTATAATTTATTATTTTGAATTTCACCTTCATATTGTCATTATTTTAGGGATAGTAAGTCTAGCAATTTTAGCTAGAGTTATAATATTATTAAGGCTTATGTTTCCAATTACTATTTATATAATTTGAAAAGTAATAATTATATGTTGGTATGGATATTGTTCTTGAAATTAAAACCTATATTATCTGGAGAAGAACCATTACTATGCAAATCCATGTAGTTATATAGATATATATTTTTTTAATGCTACCATGAGATTATTTATTATTATGCTTATTCCTTTGCAATGGTAAGTTTAAGAAATTAATAAGAATTTTACATAGTTATATAGATAATTAATATGAGATTTTTTATATCTTTGTAAATGATATAAAAATATCAAAATACTAATAACATAAAATATTATTAGTAAAAAGTAAAACTCAATCACATCTATACACATTAGCAAATTGAAAATATAAACTAAATGACATAGAATGAGAATTTAGTAATAAACAGTAATTTATTATTCTAAGCATTATAAAATTAATATAAATATATTTAAATTATGATGTTGTCAAAATTAATAATATTAAAGATTATTTTTTATGGAATATATTTTTTATTTAAATCATTTAATTATATATTATAATTTTAAATAGTATAATTATAATTTTCATATTAATAATTTTAATATTATAAAGCTATTATTATTTTTAAAAAGAAAAATAGTACAATTTAACAACATATATTATTTTACAAATTATAATTTTTTATATTTTAAAATTTGAATATAATCTATGTCTGAGCATCACACGAGTATATTGCTAGTTACAAATATAAAAAGTAAATAAATTTATTTAAGGTCAATAGACTCTACTCTTATTCAATAATAGTATTTTAATGTTAATTATAGAAAAAAAAAGAGAAAAAAGAATTAGAAATACCAAATAAAACAACAATTATTATTATTATCTAAGATGAGCGGAAGACTAATCTGAAGTGCAAATAAAAGAATGAGCAAATCCCGACCACCCGTGCCGGCACGTTCTGCGTACACGAATGTCGGTTCAAAAATCGCGGGCATATGTTTATTTTATGTTATGTTTTATGTTTTTTCTTACTATATTTTCTGCAGTTTGATTTTTCAATTATTTTTGTCATTTATAATTGATATATTAACAAATTTACTGCAAGAATATTGTATTGATATAGAAATTGAATATGTTTCAATTTCGTTTAAATAGTTGTTTTTGTTTCTTTCTTAATTTACTGGTTTTTGTTCATCTTTCTGTTATGGTTTGTAATAATTCTGTGTAGAATCAATTTGTTGTAATTTCAGTTGTAATCTCAATTACCTTGAAGTAATTTTCTATAGTTGTTTCTAACTACAAAATTTAATTTTTTGTTGCTATAATTTTTGTAATTATAGCCCATAATTAACTAATTACATTTCCTAAAGCTTTATCCTAAAGGAGTTCAACAATACCAACATATGCCTTATTCCAAAGAGTCCTAACCCTTGCATTGTAACTCATTATTGCCCTATAAATTATTATACTTTTATCCACAAAATTATTACTAGAATCCTTATTGATTGACTTAAACCATTTATGCATCAAATTACTTTCTCCTCCTAAGTTGCTTTTTCTCCTAAAAGAGCCATACAAGATAACTTAATCATTCCACATAAAATTTTTTCTTAACCTTAAATCTAAACCTGGAAGGTAGCCTAAGATGTCTATTAAGATATACATGTACAAGGCTTATGACCATATATCTTTAGGCTTTCTTGACGCTCTACTCTTAAAAATGGGTTTTCATTCTTCTTTTGTACATTGGATTATGCAATGTGTTTCAACTATTTCTTTTAAAATTTCGATAAATGAAGCTCCCTTTGCCTCGATTCATCATACCAGTGGCCTTAGGCAAGGTGATCCATTGTCCCTTACCTATTTTTGTTAATTACTAATGCTCTTGTGTCTATATTTAAGAAAGGATCAAAATCATGTAACTTGAAGGGGTTTTAATTTTATAAAAGAAGCCTGGTGCTGACTAACATTCTTTTTGCTGATGACGTACTATTATGTGGTTATGGCCTCACCTCATGAAGAAGGGGTTTTTACGAGCATTATCTAGATCTACGAGGAAGCCATAGATTAGAAAATTAATCACCATAAATCTCATGTTTTCTTTAGTTGTAATACACCATTCTCCCTACAAAATGAAAATTTGAACATTTTAAATATAAGGATAATGAACCTGAAGGATAGATATTTGGGGATTTTGGCGGTTGGTGTAAACCAAAGAAATAAGTTATTTATATTTTGGAAGAGAGAAGTATAAGGAAATAAAGGGTTGAAAAATGAGGCTTCTTTCACTGGCTGATAGCAAAAATTTGCTTAAATCAGTGATAACTGCCATCCCATCATACACTATGTCTTTCTTTAAGCTTCCTAAAACCTTTCATGACAAAATTAACTCAATCATAGCTAAGTTTTGGTGGAGCAACAAAAAAAGAACATAGCTCTATCTTGGGAAAGATGGATTAAGTCATTAAAGCCAAAAGGAACAAAAGATGGGCTTTAGAGACATTAATATCTTTAATCTATCCCTCCTTATGAAGAAAGCATAGAGAGTGAGTAAAAATCCTTATTTCTTCTATTTTCATGGTGTTTAAATTTATTTATTTTCCCTTTAATTCTTTCTAGCAGTAGACCATCTTGAGATTAGAAAAGTTTGTTAAAAGGTAGATATGCCATTCATAACGACATAAGATGAGTAAATGGGGAATCCATTAGGACTTAGGAAGACTCTTAGATTCCTAGCATAGAAAATTTTAGAATCCCTTCTAAAGGTCAATTTTGAGCAGATGAGTAGCCTCATGTGGGGACTCTAGCAGATGGGATTAGAGCATTATCCATAATTTATTTAATGAAGAGGTAACAAAAGTAATTCTAAAAATTCCCATAGGGCTCAAGGAAGGAAAAGATAAGTTGGTTTCGTACTAGGATAAGAAATGTTATTATCAGTGAAATCAATATATCATAGATTGGCAGAGGTAGAGGAAACCAATAGGCCCAATGTCAATGCCAATCCTTCTGATAAAATATATTGGCAAATGCTTTGGAAATTTCCCCTGCAACTAAAATTTTTAAACTTTCTTTGGAGAGCTTCTACGGGAATTATTGCTATAAATTCTAATTAGTTTAAGTGAAAGGTAGTAGACTTCCCATTATGTCCTATGTGTAATCTTGAGGAAGAAACTCCAGAAGATATCTTGTTTAATTATGACTTCTCTCGAGCTATATGGCTTATTAGTAATGTGGGTGTTATACCTAGTTGATTGGGCAACATGTCATTCAAGGATGTTTAGAAGCAAGTGATGCAAATTTTTGCTAATAATTCTTCTCATAATGAGCAGAATATATGGGTTATTATGCATATAACCTTTCTTGTTGGCTAATTTAGAAAGAACAAAATAATTTAATCGATATTCGCTTAATCCATGTGATATTAATCTAAATCCAAAAGAGTTATGCGGAAAAGCTTCACAATTTTTGTCTCTCAAAATAATAGCTCCTTGTGTTAGAATATTAGCTTGCATCATGGTCTTCAAAGTTGGATAAAGCCTTATGTTGGCTATGTCAAATTTAACTCTAATGTTACTTGAAAATGTTTCAGAGATTGTGCTGGGGTAACTTCAATGTGTTGTGATTATAATGGCTAGATTATTTATGGTATAGCGATGGTGGTTCTTGTTATTTCTACTCTATAAGGAGAAGCTAAGGCCCTTCTACTCTCAGTCCAACTAGTTGAAAGCTTAAGATTATTGAAGGCAGTTGATAGTAAGCCTTTAGCTAATTGTGAACACTCAATTTTGCACCATCATATCCGACCCCCAATACGAGCCTATAGACTCAAACTAACCCAAATCAGACTCAAAACGGATGAAAATTTCGAAAACACTGAAATTAGGTCGAACCGAACCTAACGACTTGCTCATGAGCAAGAGGCTTTGCTCATGAATAGAGTGTTCTACTCATGCACGAACCCCTTTGCTCATGCACAAAATTTATAACTTTTCAAACATTTCTCTCTATAAATACCCCTTATTGAGCACATTTTCCAACAACTTTCATAACTGAAAAAAAATGTCAAACATCTAACACTTTTTACACTAAAACTACACCTTTGACATTGTGGAGACTCGTTATAGCCTTGTGAAACCATCCAAGCCACATGTTCCATGCCGATGTAAGAATAAGGTAAAATCCTTAAATTTCTTCCATTTCAGTTTTCTTAATTCCTGAACCTGATTTGGAAATTCAATGACTAATTCATTTTCTTAAACAAAATTAAATTGATTAAAGATCTACTGGTTAACAGTTTTCTAACTCTAAAACTAGTTAGCTTCTAAACTAATCCCCAATTTCAACAAACAACCCCTACCTTTATAAGAATAGAGAACAATATGAGATTTGATTTCCATTCAAAGAGATACGTGACAAACCCTGTTCATAATGGCTTTAACTCCAAAACCTTTTATTTTCATTTTTTTTGTATTTAAAATTGCTTTTATTGTATTATTTTATTATTTTGCATTTTTCTTTATGTTTTGTTGCTATTTCATTCAATTTTAGCACTTTTATATTACTTCTTGTTATTTCTATTATATTTGCTATTTTGTTATATGTTTTTGCCTAAGGGGAATATGTGTCATTCCTATGCCTTACGGTTATAGGAGGGATCCCCTCATTTGATTTTTTTTGTTTATAATGTGATTTTCTTATTTCCTTTGCATTTTGTTATTTATTTTTTCTTATTTAGGGATGTGTGCCCTCCTTAGTACAATAATGGCTAGATGAGGGACCCCTCATGTTTATTTGTCTTTATTTACCGCTCTTTCTTTTTATTGCTCATTTTCATAATTGTCATTCATGTTAATATTTTCCATGTATCATGTTATTATGTTGAATACATGTTCATGTATCACTCCTATTACATCATGTATACATGAAAACAACATTTTGAATTGAGTCCAAATAGCCAAAGCCAAAAGTAGAAAATTAAAATTTTCTAAGTTATTTTGAAGCCAAACTTACGGTCTCCAAATCTGGCTTTGGTTCGAAGAATAAAATACCTTTTCCATTGCAGAAAATCAAAACATTTTGGAGTCAATTTGATTTATTAAATCACCATGAAAATCATATATTTTTTTTAAGATTAAATGGTGACCCACAAACACACATGCACTTTACACCTAATGGATCTTATGGGTTCTCCTATGTGAAACTTTAAACGTACCGATGACAAACACGCAATTTGCCAAAGAAGGGTGGTTTCTTCAAGCGAAACAATCTTAAGGTGCGCATGCCTTGCTCGGGTGGAGGATTCACACTGATGCTTTATTAAATGATTGTAGTTGTTCTTTGGTTATTGATCATATTGTTTTAGATATTAAGTGTAGGCTTAGGAATTTTGATTTTGTAGAAATTTTTATTGTCAAGAGGACTAGCAACCAAGCAGTCGATTCGTTACCTAAGAAACCACTAGCCAGTCTCTTCCTATTAGGTTGTAATTCCTCCATAACCTTATCTTGATATTGTTTTTAAAGACTTTGATGATATGTAGTAATGAAATTCGTATCACTAGCTAAAAAGCATCAATGGTCACTAAACTTTGCTTATTTTTTCATTTTGATAACTAACCTTTGATTCTTTTTTTTTTTTTGCATTTTAATCACTAACCTTCTATTTTATTATACTGATAGGTCACTAGGAGGTTTCATGGTCAGAATCTGAAGTGGCATGCTTACTCAGTCGACACACGTCATGTGATGTGGCAGATTGTGTCAACTTTTAGTCGACAAGTGTCATGCCACGTCAGATTTCCGACCATGAAATTTTCTAGTATCTTGTCAGTGCAATAAAATAAAAAGTTAGTGATTAAAATGAAAAAAAAATCAAAAGTTAGTGACCAAAATGGAAAAACAAGCAAAGCTTAGCGACTATTTGTGCTTTTTACCCTTGTATCACTTGATAAAAAAATATTAATATGTACATAAAATAAAATTATATTAATTATATGAGTGAACATTCACTTTATAATTTAAAGGTAGAGAGTGAATTAGAGTCTCTTTTTTTTCAAGCACTCTTTATAATAGAGAGTTTAGAACAAGTCCAACACTATTTCCTATTTCATTTTCAATTTGATTGTAATTTTTTTTGTCATTTAAAATTTTTATATTATTTAATAGCTATTTTCTTTTTTTTTTCAAATTTAAAAAAAGAGAATGTGACTCATTAAAAATTTTTAAGAAGGACGTCTCACTTAAAAGAATGATAGAAATACTAAAATTCAAATGTACTTCTTAAAATAGAGAAATATAATTTATTTAAAAGGTTTTTGAACTTGCTTTTAAATTTTTTACTTAAAAGCGGAGATAAAAAATCAGACAGTGCTTACAAGACATTCCAAATAGGTTGACACCTTATACTCCCTTACTCTTAAGTTAAATATAGTGTTTTAACCAAAAAAAAAAAGAGTTAAATATAAAGTTTTTCTAAAAATATTAATAATTAAATATAGAGTATATTGGAGAAGCTATTTGAAAATCTAGCCTCCCATTTCTTATTATTAATGTACATAAATTCTTTTACCATATTGGAAATATTGAATTTTATCATTATATTTTTCATAATTTATCCTTCATCTTAGAAAAGAAATATTGATAGAAAAGAAATAGTATCTTTTTTCTCTGAGACGTAATTGAATTAGATATATTATTGCAAAAAAATGCATTTTGTCAAAATCATTTGAGTTAGATACATAGTATATTTCCCTTATGTAGCATTAGATCTAAGTAACAACATTCAAATTTGTCATTCCAAATTAAATCAATAACCCAAACTTGAAGAACCAATATTTGGTATATTTCCCAATATGAATCAATTGGAATAGTACACGTAATTAAAATTTGAACCATGCTAACCCTATTTTTACTAGTAATCCAAAATTTAACATAAGAATCTTTTGTTGTTGTATCAAATTAAAATTTATATCACAATTCACTATAATTGTCACCCTAAGTTTCAAACTTTAACAATAAAGTATTGAAATAATTTGGTGTTTCTTCAATACAATATTAAGAGTTTGTTTGACACTGTTGTTATAGATTGTAAAAATATTTTAAAATTTTTTTATTTAATTGATTAATTTTTAATTTTTTTTAAAACAACTTTTAAACTTGGGTTTAAAAAAAGTTTCAAGGTACTTGCTGAAAAAAACCGTTTTAAAAAAATGCTTTTGAATAAATATAAAAAATTTTATTCAAAAGTAATTTTGTTTAAAAAAATAATATGAAACACCACTAAAATGATTTTGTATTTCAATTCAATTTAATATCCTAAATGATATACTTTGCCCTACTTGTGGATTTTTTTTATAACAATAGCATATTTTATTAATGATAATTAAATTAGTGGGAAAAAACTTATGAATTGTGCCAACTATTCAAACATTTGAGAATAACCCAATACAATCGAAAGAACCTAAACATGCAGGGGCGGAGACATAAAGGGACTAACGGGGCTATGGTCCCCACTAACTTTTTTTTAAAAAAAAATATTTATGTAATAATATACTTACTTTATTTTTAAATAAGTGGCTATTTTATTTTTCTTGGCAACATTTCAAAAATCAATTTATAAAAAAATATTTTAAATCATAGTATAAAATATATATCAATACGTTCGTCTTAAAAAAATATTTTCAGAATACTATTTTTAATGATTTTTCACTTATGTATTTTAAAAATAATTGAAGGTTAAATTTTATTATTAGTAAGTATAATGAACATTTATTTCATAATAGAAGAAAATAATTTAGAGGAGATGAAATAAATTTATATTACAAGAATGCCTCCTTTGATATTGTTGACCAACCACAAGTTGAAAAATATTTCTAAAACCAAAGCTAGCTCCAATCTAATGCTGGCTCACGAACTTGTGTAAAAAATTAATAAATGATTTATTTTAATAACTTTTATTTAGGATTTAAATGCTCTAATGGAAGGGAACACTACATATAAGTTTTAAGACAACAGTATCAGTCAATGTGCTAATCTATTTTCTTTTAATTTTTTATTTTAAAGTTTGATTGTATTAACATTAATTGATGTTCCTAATGCAGGTAAATATAGAGGAATTTAGGAGAAGGTCGGATCAAGTTATGCTGAAGATACAAGAAAAGCATATTCTAGAGTAGAGGATTGCAGATCTCCAGAATAGTTGCGTACTTATGAGATTGAAATTTGTGAGAAGTGGGGTTCCTTGATAAATTTATTCTGAATTTGATTTCATAATGGAAGAATCTTGATGAAGCTTTTATTATAATTAATGTGTTATTTTTTAAAGTACTTTTATTTAATTTTAAATTTAAGGATGTATTTTGTACTACTAATAGCAGTACTATTTTTTTAAATATGAATATCAGTTACATTTGGTTGCAATTAATCAATTTTTTTTATTTTAATGATTTTATTTTTAACGAATTATAATTGCCCTATATTCTATAGTAAAATTTAGAATTAATAGATCATACTCTATCTAATAAACCAAGTGAAAATTTTAAATTTTAAATTTGTTTTTACATGGATGAAAATTTAACACAAGAGGATATAAAAAAAATTAGCCAAATATAAATATTGGTTTAGTTTATGTAGTTATATATCATATTGACTCTGGTATGTAGTATTAGATTCCCTTCTTTTGTGTAGAACTTGGATTAATTCAAATAAATAAGCGATCTGCATTCTAAAACTCTTGATCATTTTTGTGTTATCTTCAATCTCTTTAGACATTTGTCAATTCTTTCACCCTATGCTTCAACAACTCTAAGAATGGTTTCCAAGTCCATTGATCTTGTCATGCGCTTTGAAGTTTCGGCAATTTCTTCAACCATTTCAGTACTCGATTGACCCTTTGATGTCTTATAATCCTTAACGATTTTTGCCTTTCACTTTAAACTTGTTGTGTTTCGAATGCTAAGTTGCCAAATGTATTCATCCTTGTTCTCATCAACACGAAGCAAACAATTTGAATTCAAAAAATAGTCAATGTCAATCATATAATCTTCATCATCATAACACATTTTTGCCTTTAGACAATATATCTTCAATTTCAGAAGTGAATTCCACACCTCAATTTTTAGCAATTTTGGTGACATATGAACAAATGTAGACTTCACCAAAACTGTTGTTTGAAATATGCAAAAATTGCTCAACCAACCAACGTGCAGCAAATAATTTTCTCTTATTCAAGATGTACTGTAGGACAACTAAATCCTTCTGAGTGACCTTCTCAGTTCCATTGCCCTAACCATGTATAGACATTATAATAATTCTGTGCAAAATCCAATTTATAGGACTTTTAATTACTGTTGCTTTTGATTTCCTTGAATTATGTTATGAATCAATAAAAATATCATACTATGTCTTGTCAAACTTGTCTTCTAATTGACCAACCTTAGAGCATCCCTCATTACACAAACCAAACACATTCCCAATCCATTCAATGCTAACACTATACATTTTATCAAAAAATTCAAATGATACCTCAGTAATTTCTTGACTGACATTGCACTTCACTTCGAGAGTAGCTAAAAATTGACGAGTCAGATGTGAATAACCATCTTCTTGTGGAAATAGTACCCCGGCCAATCCAGCTTCTTCTATGAAATTTGTAACTAATGAATCCAAGAAGAGCACTATGTGTGGATAATATTTTTTCGGCTCTAACGATGCAAACTTCACTTTGTGAGGGTGAGATGACTCCTTGTGCAACAATTGAAAGGTTTTCAATGACCGATTTACCATTCCAATAGTTGGTGGAGGTTTATCATTAGGGTTAGAAGAGGATTTCTTCCTCTTCTTTGAAATTACATGAGCAAGGTTAGAAGAGGATTCCTTCCTCTTCTTCTTTTAAATTACGTTAGCAGGGTTAGAAGATGATTCCTTCCCCTTCTTCTTCAAAATTACATTAGTAGAGTTAGAAGATGATTCCTTCCTTTTCTCATTAAAAATTACTACAGTTGATTACAAGATGATTCCTCCCTATTCTCATTCAAATTTACCTCAGATTTGTTAACCTTGTCCATTTAATTAGATTGAAATTTGAATATAGCTAGATATAAATGGTGAAAATAAAAATTAGGGTTTTTGTCGAAATTTGGAAACTATATGATGTTATTTGTGGATTCAAGATTTGGGGATTTAAAACATAAAACGCGAGGGAGGAAAAAATAAAAAATAACGAGTGCATTGTCGTATTTTCTCTAAATATCATTGGAGTAATAAAATAGTGAGAGCAATGTATTTTTGCAATAAGTTCTTGCTAGAGCAAAATAATTGTTGGCTCTATCCCAATTTCGTTAAATTGGCCACGGTCCTTCCAATAACATTTGATATATAATTTTTTATGATCATTTAAGTAACACCAAAGTTCCCTAGTAATGATGGTTTAATTTCATTTATTAACTGTATCCCCACGTCCTAGGTTCTATTCCTAGTGGTAAAGTTTTATTACTTTATTTTTTTTCCCTATCTGCTATAAGGAAAAAATTCAAAAAGCACCGCCATTCTTAGATTATTGGCTCCAATTTTTTAATAGATGCATTGAGTATTAGCATATCTTTTCACCATTTCAAATGAAAATTTTGCATTCATCAAGAAGTATTGACTCGAAGCTTTATATATAGATGTATCCATTTAGGTTCATAATACTTATGAAAATTCATATTGCTAAAAAAAAGTAATGGATTCAAAAATAAACAAAAAGATTAGAAGACATCTTTTTGGTGATTCAAGCAATAAGGAAGAGGCAGATAAGAGAAGTGATATGAAAGCTCCATCAACATTTGATTTGAATCTTGATAACATGTGCTTTGAAGCTAAAAAATCTCTTATGCAACTCTTTAACACCTTTGATGAACATGTTCTGGTAATGAGTCTGCAAGAATACACAGTTTTTCCTTTATCCTAAATAAGTATGTAAAAATTACAGAAAAATATAAGGAAAAGTTGAATGATGAAACCGCTGAAATATGGGATTTATAAATATTTCCCCAGTCTTGCTATTTTTCTCAATAAACTATGTTTCTTTTTTTTTTCACAGGATTGGTTATTCTAGTTGTGATTATCTTAAAAAATACATTGCTAGTTCTGAATTTACTATTCTTCATCTGTTCTACTTGGCATTAATAGGAATCAAACCATTTACCTAATTAAGTTCATAAAATTTATCTTTAAAATTCATTTAACCAACAATTCCCTCTTAATATATCCTGATATTCTCAAATTAACTCTTAGTCCAGTTTTAAAACAATATACCAATTTATAATCAAGACAAAGATAAATAAATTTTTTACAATAAATACTTAAATTAAAATAACCATTTGAGCATGTCAATGATGGTGATGCAAAATAACTAAATACAATTCCAGCAATAAGCCCTACACAAAACACAAGTAATATCACAAATAAATTCATCATAAATTATATTTTGTACATTGAGAGGGCTTAGGTACTGAAGTTGCAAAATCGAATGTATCACTAGTTGATTCTTGAATATCTAAACCTTAAACAAAATCAATATACTAGATAACAACTTCTTCTTTGTTTTTAAAAGACCTATAAAGGCTTCCACTATAACTAATCACTTGAGCCCACATGATTCCCGGCAATTGAATATACCAGTCTTGTGTCCTTTGAAAACAACATAAAACCTCTGCTTTCTCTGCCTTGAATGACTTCCTCTGTCATTAGAGCATAAATGTGATTCAATTTTGGGATTGCTTGAACTTTCTAATTCATTCAAATCACCATGGACAAAGGCATAATACTTTGTCATAGCTTATTCTTTAGACTTGAATGATATGTATAAACTTCCCCTGTATCCAAGCACATATAGTGCTCATTCTTCCCAAGATGAATAAATTCTAGTCCTCAAACCTCTAAAAACAACATAGAACCTGCTTTCAATCTCCTTCTTCTTCCCGATTTCTCTTGATTTTCTTGAAATTTTTTAAATGTTAGAATATATGAATTATTATAGCATTTTCAATGGAAATTGATTCTACTGAATGTAAATGGATTGTGATTATTTAGTTTTAGGGTTTATATTATGTTTCAGTGACCGTTCGATTATGTGTTAAGTTTATCCATTAGATTATTTTCCTTTTGATGAATTTCCTTTTCAGAAACATGATTAATTGTTCAAATATCCTAATAAATTTGGTCTTTACTTTAGCTAATTAGCAAATGGAGTTTAGAGAGAGAAAATTAAAATTCCAAGTAATTTGCCAAAATTAAATGAAAAGTGAGAGTTATTTTCAAATTCAAATTCTAGCTAGAATTAAGGGTATATCAATCATTCAAAAATATATTATTAATTACTTATAATGGAAGTTCTAAATATCTAGATTTTAGACACCAGGCTTTATTGAAGAAAAAAAAAAAGAGAACTGGTTGTAGCTTTACTTTCTCCCTTTCCCTTCCCTTTTTCAAGTAAATATTTAATTCTTTTTTTTTTTTGAAAATAAAAGATAATTATATTAATAGAATGGACTTAAAGTCCTCAACAAAACAAATACAACAACAATTAGTCTAAAAAGTATACAATCAATGAACCCATGGTCCATATTACAATTGGCATTGAAGCCTACAATGAAACAAAAAAATTGATATTTTTCCTTTGTATCCCTAATATCCTAGATTTTTTGACAACCTTTGTCTCCATAACTATTGAGGTGAAGCAACCGAACTTAAGGAAGGGAGAATCATCATAATCATTGGACTAAATTTTTTCAATTGTAATTGTAAGGACTCAAGCCAAACATCAACCTTGACAAATTTACACTCCATAACCCGAGAGAGGCCCCAACTCTCATGAATGCAATGAAATTGCACTGAGGCAAAAAATATATCTCTTGCATGAGATAGAACGCGCTGCCGGAGATCGTACAATTGAGGTAGAGAACATATTGTGGGTGGTGAAGAAAACAAACAATACAACCATAAAAGGTACAAATATAATAACTATTAAAGGCAAAAATGTAAAGATCATAAAAGACATAAATACAAATTTATTGTAACACTATAAACATAAAAAGAAAAACAAACTATGAAAATTGGTACTTCCGCCGGTGGTTTCCCAGCCGAAAATCACAAAAGAAATTAAGGAAAAAAGAAATGTTACAGAGGATGGGAGAAGTGGGTGGTTACCAAAACTAATCTTTAATTCTTTTGAGTCAGCCAACAAACTGTTTTTTGTTTTATTTTCTTTGGTGAAAAAGACAAATTTGTTTAAATTCATCCATTCATGTTTTCTCTTTTTTCTTTTTTTAAATCAAGACAAACCGAATTTAACATTTATCCAGATTCAATTAAGAATTAGTTCTAAGTGATTCATGATCCTTTTATTATCTTTTGATGACAAACCTCTAATTTTCTTGAGAAGTTTAGATAAGTTTTATTCATTAATTCTTTTAAAAAGTTTCTTAATTACTCTCACCATTCTCAAATAAGTGTCTGTTTATTTTTGGTGCCAGTTTCAAAAATTAATTTATAAAAAAAAATATTTTAAATCATATAGTATAAAATATTTATTAATACGTTCATCTCAAAAAATATTTTCATAATATTATATTTTTATAATTTTTCACTTATATATTTTAAAAATAATCAAATGTCAAAATTTGTCATTGATAAGCGCAATGACCACTTATTTCAGAATGGAGAGAGTACACCCCCACCATTTCATAACAAACTCTCCTCAATACTACACTTGCTAATTTGGCAAACAAAAAAAAAAGAAATGAAAACCACATTAGCTAAAAGAAACTATGTTGCTCAGTGTTTCTTAATAACATACAAGAAAGAAAAAAAAAATCAACTCTCCAAAATTCAATTGAATAAGGAAAAGTAAGACTAAAATTTATAATTATCCAATTTATGTTTAAAATTATGCAATTTATCTTTTAGTTATACAATTATAGTTTTTTAATTATTAATTATAGATTTTAGCCAATTCATTATTTGACATTTTAGTTAATAACACTTAGACATCAACATGATATACATTGGAAAGAATTCTATTAGTATTAATGATATTATTATAAGGTTCTAAAATATTATACTTCCAAAAATGTTATTGTAGTAATAAATATTTATTTACTGTTTTGATTTTATTTTTATTTTGAAGAAATATTATAAATATTAGTGTTAGATTTTGGAGACTTTTGAGGCAGTGATTTAGGGCTCCATTTTTTAGGGCTCCTAATTTTTTTTAGTTGTATATTATTATATTGTTTCATAGTAAGACTCTTATTTTTTACGGTCTAATTTTTTTTTAAATTGTATACTATTCTTTATTATATTATTTCAAATTAAAACAAATTAATTCTCTAGAAAAAGAAAAAGTAAAAATAAATTTATTAAAATTCATCCATTAAGTACCATATCAGATTTATTAACTATTCATGTTAGTATAACTTCATTAAAAGAAAAAATTTTTCAAAATTAAAATTAAAATTTATTCACATTCAAATATGTCACAAGAAATATTAAGTAAATTAGCCATACATCTTGAGCCAGCCCTGGATTTTGGCTCCCAGTGAATTGAAATCCGGGCTCCGCCCCTGTAGACAGGCACAATCATAAGTGAAAAAACTCCAAAAATTGAATACATAATCAAAACAGAATAAAAAGAGAGATGAACCAATTAAAGCTATCAACTTCAACTGAATAACAAGCCACCGAATGAAAATTTAGAATCAGAACTCAAAAACAATAAAACCGAAGAACAATTTCATAAATGAATTAACTGAAAACACAATTTCTCAACTCAGGGATGACCACTTTCCGACGAGGTCCAGTGCTTGAAAACCAACTTGAGTAATGCTAGACTTGCAAATACAACAAGTAAAATGCTACCAGGCTAAATCGAAACATCAAATAGGCAACATAGTTTCTTGAACCCAAAACATACAAAATAGACCGATTAAACTACTGGTTGATGGTATCGCCAAGTTGCAGTACCGAACTAAAAAATTCTAGAATGAGACTCTAGGCATAGGGGATACCCAACAACAAAAAATCGATAAAACAAACCCAAAGTAACAGAAGAAAAATAGAGAAACAAATAGTCGATGAAGGATAAGCGATCACTGGAGACCGAAGGACAGCCAAAGATGGCCGAAACAAGAGAAGATGAAAGGGCATCCTCATAGTCAAAGAAAAAAATCAAGGGAAAATGGGAAGCAAGACTTTCAATAAAGACAAAAGGCTAGGCAAGAGGAAGCATACCTAGACTAGAAAACGACCGTAAAAGATGGAGCACTACAAGAAAATACCAATTTTGCGACGGAAATTAGCGACAGAATTTTTTCCGTCGCTATTTTGCGACGGATTTGCGACGGAATCCATAAAAAAAATTAAATTATCAATAAAGGGATTTGCGACGGAATTTGCAACGGATTAGCGACGGATCAGCGACGGATTTTGCGACAGAAAAATTTTCCGTCGCAAAAAATATGGCGCAAACAAAGAATTTTTCACGCCCTAAATTAGCGACGGATCAGCGACAGATTTTGTGACCGATTTGCGACGGAAAAATTTCCGTCGCAAAAAAATTTGGGCAGAAATTTGAATTTTCTCGCCCTAAATTTTACGATGGATATGATAATTAAAAAAAAAAAAAGAAAATAGTAAACTTCCAGGAAGTTTCCCATTTTCCCAACAATATAAATACCATAATTCACACACAACACACACACACTTCACATTCAAAACACTTCACCCATCTCTCTCTCTCATCTCCGGCAGCCGCCGCCGCCATCGCCCAGAGCCGTCCAGCCGCCACCACCGGCCGCCAACAGCCCACAAACCAGCGCCGTCCAGCCGCTGCTCCAGCCGCCACGTTCGCCGCCGCCGTCGACCAGCGCCGTCCAGCCGCCACCTCCGCCAGACCAAAGACCAAAGACCTGCGCCGTCCCGGCGCGGAACAACCATCCACCGTCACACAGAAGAACCATGTGC
>CAOJBK015308167.1:0-14364 GCA_948294925.1 Codiaeum variegatum
TTTACTTTGATAGAAGTTCAATCCCCCTGCAACCTCGTTCATATTAGCATGAAGTTCTCTGTTCAACTTCTCCACCTACTGCATGAGTTCAACTTCATAAGTTTGAACTGTTTTTTTATTTTTTTCCCAACCTCTCATCAATCTTAGCTTGACTCTTCCCCATTAGCTCGAAAAAATATATTGCTTCCTTGTGCTGATTTTTATGAAATTCTAATTGTTATTCCAAACAGTCAATATTATTTTGAAAAGATTTCTCTTTCTCCCTCAATTCTCTTTTAAGATAAGAATAATGATGGCACAAATGAGTTATGAAGCAATTAGTTTGTAAATCCAGATTGATCAAGAAAGAAGAATAAATATTAAAAAAATGAAGTATATAGGGAGATTTAATACCATTTAGGAATGATGAGATGTCATGCACATATATTAGATATTCGATAAACTGTTTATATATTCATAATATGTTGGTAGTAACAGAGAATTCAACATGTAATAGACCATCTTTCTATTGGTAAAACTAGCCTCAGAACCAAACTTTTGTATTATGGTGTTATTAAGACCAAAATGAACTTTATACAAATCACCCGACCAAACTTCTTGGACAATAAAAGGTTCAACCTCGACTGGCGGATGGTGAGAGGCCGAAGAAGAAGCAATGGCTCTTTTATCTTTAGAAACTTTTTTTTTTCTTACTTTCAAAGGAAAGATGAGAAAAGTCCTTACTTTTCTTCGAGGTGGGACGAGCCTCGGACATAAGCAAAGAAGGATGAGAAATACCTCTAGAACTCGGGGGCTTAGAATGGACCTCCTTGCTCTTCTTTTTGAAAGTATCATTCATAACCCACCTCATGGCTATGTGAAAGTAATAATAAGTTAAAATATAAAGAAAGTACTAAAGAAAAATGGAGTTATACTTACTAGGGTCAGAATTTAAAACATTCCCATTAAGATCTTTAATTTCACCATGATACCTAAAGTAAAAAGATCCACATCCTCCAATGGCTTCATATGTCCCTCTAAGTTATGTAAGACTACTCCATCTACTATTTTAGTAGTTTGGATCAGATCTAATCTTTTCTCTTCAACCTCGATAAGGGGTGTCAGATATTTTTCTTTCGTTGAACCTTGGAGTAGCATTCCAAAATTGAGGTATTAAAATCAAGGAATTATGTCTCACAACAAAAAACCTCTCCTCCCAGTTCCTCTTATAAGCTTTTATAGTTTTAGGCAACTTAACAACTTTCTTACCCTCGGCCTGGCAATTAATAAAATTAGAATTCTTGGTCTTTGGCATAATCTTTTATAGAGCTCGGAATTCTTGAGCTTATAGCTTAAAGTTGTTAAGCTTAGCCAAAATCCAGTAACACCTTAGCACCTTCCAAGTATTAGGATGAACTTGCAAAATTGAAAGCTCATGGTTTACTAGAAAATCAATTTATAAGATAGATAAGGGGAAACCTAAACCATATAAAAGGGCACCTTCATAAACTATCTGCTCATGGGTATCGAATAGGTGATTACATCGAGTAGAGTGAAGAAGGGTTAGTATGATAAACTCTTCAAGAATATTATATTGAGCTCAGATGTCAAGAAGGTCAGAGTTGGTGATAGTGCTAGATATGACCTGGAATGAACTATTAGATGAAGTAGAAGGCTCTAGAGGAGGCAACTGATCATGAGATAACACATTTATAGGAATATTAGAATTTATATCGTCATCTCCTTTTTGGGAATTATTTAGATATTGCTCCACCTTTGTCATAAAATCACTGTCTTCATCTTGCAGTTGAAGACGCATGAGGGTAGATAAGGGTCGATTACTAATAAGATTGGGGAAAGGCATTGACATAGATACTGTGGGTAGATTGGTATAAGGACTATGGCTCTTCTCGAAGTCAGATGAAGTCATAAAGAGAAAGGTAATGAAGAAAAATAGAAAAATAAAACACATTTACTTGCAAGAATAAAACAAAGGCTAGTAAGAGAAGGATGAACTACAGAAGAGAAGAACAAAATAAAAAGAAATCCAAAAAGTGACAAAGAACACTTAAATAGGGCAAACATTGTATTAATTAGCTATTGGTGTACCCATTACAAAATTGACACATGGAAAACTAAAAGTAAGGCGGCTCTTTATTGAGCACACCTCATTAATAATGGATATTTAAAAAATAGCAATTAATAACCCTAATCATGAGAATTGGCGCGACGACTGGAAGAAAATTCATAAAGATAGTTTAGAGAGTAGTAGGACTTAATTTTTGAAGTCTTTAACTTCGAACTAAGGAGACATGTGCTTACTCCCCAGCTAAAATAGATATTCCATGTTATCTTATAAAAATCACATTGCAGTTAAAAGGTTAAATTGGCCTAAGGCCACTGATCGAGCAAATCTGACTCATAAACCTAACCCAGTCCAGATTTGGTACCTCAGATTATCCCAATGATCTAGGCATTATCCCAAGGATCTAGGAATTATCCCTAGAATATCAAAAGAAAAATTTTCAAATAAGAAGTTGAATCTTAACTTGATTCTCTAACGATTATCCTCCTAAAAGGCATATAGTCCTAAATAGATAATTAATATGGAGACTCTTATATAAACCCCAATAACGGGCATAACATGAGATTGAACCAATTCTATCCAAAACTCTAATATGTTTTGACTTTGAGTCCAAAGTGATCAAGTATTTTAATGGAAAATCCTAGCATAATAACTCTTCCTTTTTTTTTTCAAAGGCCAACTCTCTTCCAGTTCACTCTTTATTTCACGTTCTTTTTTATAACTCCACTATTTTTAATATTATTGTTATGTCAATATAACTAAGAATAGTATTTTTTTTTTCTAGAATGGAGGGAATGAATTTTCCTTTTTTTTTTCTAGATAAAAGAGAAGTGAATTTTAATTTATAATCTAAAAAAAATTTAAAAATCTTAGTATATAGTTGTATTTTATTTTCTCTTTCTTTATAACAATTAAAAATAAAATAAAATTAAATTAAAACTGTGCATTTTAAAAAAAATGCTGACTGATAGGGGTCCAAACTGGACTACAAGTTCCAAGTCCGTTAATAGAATAAGCTCACTTCATTGAAGGTTCCATGTCAAAAAAATTAGAGATCAAACACTAGCTGGAACCATGTGAGTCCGAGGGAATAAATGGTCCACCTCCATGATAGAATGGTCCCCCAGACAAGCAATTTGAATCTCCATGATTGAGAAGTCAAAACAAGCCAACTATCATGTTACGATACTATGGTATTACCTCTGCTATTGCACACCTATGTCAGACACATGCTGTCCAAGCACCATTAAATCAGGAAAAGTGTATTTTGGCATTGACACTTATATAAAAAAAAGGTGTTGTCCTTCATATTTTGATTATTCCAAAACTATTAGTGTAGTTATTCGAACAATGAAATGAAATTGTCAAAATTGCATTCGATTGAGCTTATAATGAACATAATGCATTAATGAATGTTTCTAATACTTAGAAAATGTGCCAATACACTTTGAATGAACTAACAAACCTTTTAGAATCAAAGTGTTGTTGAAAATGCAGAAAACATGTGGATACGCTCGTATGCATTTATCTATACGATTGTATTCAATATTGGATACGAATATATAGAATCAATTCCATATGTCCGTATGCTAGTACATAATGGTTCTGGACTTCTAGGGTAAATTGGATACGCCCATATAGATTTAACTCTATATGACTGTATTCCAATATAGTAAAGTTAGGGAATTATAGGGTTTTGGATACGCCCGTATGCACAGGGGAGGATACCCCCGTATGGACTCCAACGACTATTTAATTTCAAAATCAATACTAGATATGCTTGTATACAAGCAAGGCTATATACCCATTTCCCATCTGTCAGTGACTGAACACAATGACATCATTTGTACAATTTGAACATTGGAGGAGTGTTTTTGACCCAAGAATGGCACAAGTATATAAAGAACAATCAGAAATAAAGTTAAGAAATCAAGAATAATGTTCAATTGAGGTTATTAGAATTTTGTTCTTGATTTCATTGTTCTTCAAGCTCAATTCTTTCAAATTTTCTTAAACCATTGTACTCATTATAATCCTTAGGTTTAAGAAAATTCTTTAGCTAGGTTTTCTCTTGAATATTCTTATCCTAGCTCATTGTAAACAAGTCTTTTGACTTGAAACCCTTATAAAAACACTTTATTGGGAGTAGTTGACTCCAATCATTGTATTGGGCAAAATCCCATATAACTAGAAGCTTGGAGGCTTCGAAATGAAGATAGTGGAATCTCAATCAGTTGGATTGAGAAAGTGGATGTAAGAGGAGCCCCCAAAACCACTATAACTGAGCATTCTATACTCTCTCTATTTACTTTCTATTTATTTTGAATGCTTTATTTTTAGTTATGAATTGGTGATTTGAAATTGCTTATTTACACACTCAAGTTTTTCAATATCCTTCATTTTAAGTCATTGATTATTAATCACTTGAAAAAGATCTTATGACTAAATCTATTTAACTTGACTTAAAATCTTTAAAAGTTTCTGAACACCAATTCCCCAACACCCCCTCCCTCTCCTCTTGGTGTCCATATTTGGGGCAACAATTGGTATCAGAGCATTGCTTTTGTTTTTGTTAAATCTTATGATTTAGAGAGCTAAACATCAAATATGGTAGGTGTTAGTGATGCTATCAAGACACCATTTCAAGAGGGACATTGTTCCACAAGACCTTCATTGTTCACCAGCTCAAACTATAATCAATGGAAGGTTTGAATGCAATTTCACATTCGCTTTCAAGGGTAAGACCTATGGGAGATCATTGAGAAGGGTCCTTACATTCTTAAAGACTCAAATGAAGAAGTTTTAAACCTAAAAAATTGGACCGAAGCCATCAAGAAAAAGGTTCAAAGAAATGATAAGGCGATCGACCTTATCTTTTGCACTCTTAATGAGACATAATTCAACTGGGTTTCATTTTGTAAAACGACTAAGGAGATATGGAATATCCTTAGAGACACACATGAGGGAACAAGTAAAGAGAAGTCTTCCAAACTCATCATACTCTCCACAAGCTACAAAAACTTCAAGTTTGTGCAAAGTAAGAGTATTTCGAGTATGTACATTAGATTCACAACCATTGTGAATGAACTTAGAGGGCTTTGTAAGACCTTCAATAATAAAAATGTGGTGGCTAAGATTATCCGATGTCTCCCAACCGAGTATGACTTTAAGGTGGATGAAATATAGACATTATCAAACTTTGATGTAATGACCGTTGAAAATCTTATTGGCACACTCCTTATGCAGGAAATGAAGCTCAAGTCTAGGATGGAACTTTGAGGCACTCCAAGTGCTCCAAACAAAAAACAGAAGCATTTGGCACTCAATGTCACACACAAAGAGAAACAATCCAAGAAAGAAGTCATTAGTGATAAGAGTGAAGGTGATGATGAAGAATTTGTGTTACTTACCAAGAGGTTCAAGAAATTTCTATCCAAAGGCAAATTTAAGAAGAAGGAGTCAAGAAAAGATAAAGACAAAAGCAATGAAGTAGTGTGATGTGAATGCAAGAAGCTAGGGCATATTGGGCAAGATTGCTACATACATAAGTCTAAGAAGGGTAAAGAAAAGAAGAGTACATACAAGAAGAAAGATAAAGCACTTGCGGCTTGGAGCGGAAGTGATGATTTGAGTGATGATGAATCATTGGATGTAGAATAAGAATCAAACTTATGTTTGATGACACAAGAAGAAAATATTGAAGATGACGGTGAGGTAAATACTCAAACTTACTCTTTTGATGAATTGCAAAGTGCCTTTAATGAACTTATGTCCGAGTATGTTTTAATTATGAAAGAAAATAAATTTTTGAAAAGGATTTGCAAAAATTAAAAAATGAGCATGAGAAGAACAATAGTTCTAAATCTTTTGAAATTGAAAACCAAAACCTCTTGACTCAATTAAAAGATTTGCAAAAATCCTATAAGAGTCTCAAGAAAGAGAAAAGTAAGATTGAATTGGAACATAAGGACTCCAAGAAACTTTGTGAAAAGTTTTCTAAGGGGAGTAAAGTTCTAAATGACATCTTAAAGTCTCAAAGAGACATTTTTTTATAAAACTAGTATTGGTTTTGAAAAGGAAGAGAAATAATTTTTTTCAAAAATTTCTCATCATAAAAATAATACTGGACATAAAGTTCATATCAAATGCAATTATTGTAAATTCCATGGTCAGGCTTAAGAGGCCATATACCATTAGAAAAGTATGGATTCATAAGGGCTCAAAGGATATCTCCAAAGATTCCAAGGAAGTCCTTAAGAATGCAAACTATGATTCTAAGGTGGGTTATGGAACTAACATGAGTGGACCCAAGACAAAGTGGGTACCATAAAAAATTTGCAACTTTGTGTACATATAGGTGATCATCAAGTCCAAGCAAGAAAAGTGGGTGATCGATAGTGGATGCTCAAAGCACATGACCGATGACAAAGATAAATTCTTAGAGCTTGAAGAAAAAGATGATGAAAATGTGAGGTTTGGAGACAACTCCAAAGGTAAAATTTATGGAGTCAGCACTATCAGTAACAAAGATTTTACTATCTCTAAAGTGTTATTTGTATATAACTTGAAATATAATTTACTTAGTGTTAGTAAATTATGTGATAATGGATATAGAGTCTCATTTGATGCACACATTTGTGAAGTCATTGGCATTAAGACTAACAAAATTACATTCATTGGTTACCTCAAAGGCAATGTTTATATGGTTGATTTGAACAATCAAAGAACCCTTAGGGTTTATTTTCTTCAGAGGGTGAGGATCATACTTTGTGGAATAGGAGACTAGGCCATGCAAGTATGGATGTTTTATCAAAACTTTCAAGAAAATATTTGATAAAAGGTTTTCCCAAAATTAATTTTAAAAATGAAAGTATTTGTGATGGATGTGCTAAGGGTAAGCACTCTAAAAGTTCTTTCAAATAAAAAAATATGATTTCAACTTCTAGAACTTTGCAACTCTTACACATTGACTTGTTTAGACTTATTAGAACATCGAGCCTAAGTGGTAAGCATTATTTCTTAGGCATTGTTGATGATTCTTTCATGTTTTACATATGCTTTTGGTGCATTCATGCCATTGGAAAACTCTTTGTAAAATAAAAAAGGTTATTCCATTACATACATAAGAAGTGATCATGGAACCAAATTTGAAAATTTTGATTTCGAAAAATATTGCATTGAGCATAACTTTTCTGCACCTAGGACTCCTCCACAAAATGGTGTTGTTGAGAGGAGAAATAGATCATTAGTAGAAATGGCTAGGACCATACTTTGCGAAAATAACTTTCCTAGATATTTTTGGGCCGAAGATATGAACACTTCTTGCTATATCATTAATAGGGCTATGATTATACCCATACTAAAAAAATACACCTTATGAGCTATGGAGAGCTAAAAATCCCAATATATCATATTTTCATGCATTTGCTTGTAAGTACTATATGGATAATAATGGCAAAGATAACTTGGGAAATTTTGATATCGGATAAAACTATTTTCCTTGGTTATTCGAGTCATTCTAAGGCCTATCAGGTCTTCAACAAGAGGACATTCTGAGTTGAAGAATCCACTCATGTTATTTTTGATGAGTTTGCTTCTAAATGTGTAGCTAGAAATGATGATCATGTGGAAGCAATAGAAAACATGATGGACGACTTGACTTTAGAAGAAAAGGCACATGAGCAACTGAAGCAAAGTGATGAGTCATTGAGCCAAAAAGACATAATTCCTATGTATGATGAAGTGGAGGTGAAACCGAATGAAATTCAAACTACTTCAAAATGAAGGGAAACTCAACATCCAAGGGTGAGGAATGAAGTTGAAAGAACTCAAGTTATAGGAGATCCTACCAAAGGAGTTAGGACGAGATCACAGATTCACAAGACATGTGAATATATGACGTTCTTATCTTTGGTGGAGCTAAAAGGCATGGAATAAGTAATTGAGGATGAGCATTGGACACTAGCCATGCAAGAGGAGCTCAATCAATTCGAAAGGAGCCCATTGTGGATGCTAATACCAAAGCTAACCCTTCATCTTGTCATTGGAACCAAATGGGTTTTCCAGAACAAGCTTGATGAATCCGGGAATGTGGTAAGGAATAAAGCCAATTTGGTGGCTAAGGGCTATTCCCAAGAGGAAGGTATTGACTTCAATGAAACTTATGCACCCATAGCTAGGTTAGAAGTAATTAGAATGTTACTTTCCTTTCCATGTTTTAAAAATTTCAAGCTTTTCCAAATGGATGTCAAAAGTACTTTTAAAATGGTTTTATCTAAGAGGAAGTGTATGTTGAACAACCTCTAGGTTTTAATGATTCTAAAAATTCAAATCATGTTTTTAAATTTCAAAAAGCTTTATATGGTTTAAAACAAGCTCTTAGAGCTTGGTATGAGAGGTTGAGTAACTTTTTGCTTGAAAATAGTTTTACTAAAGGCAAAGTTGGCACAACTCTTTTTATTAAAAACCAAGAGCAAGACACTTTAATTATTCAAATCTATGCTGACGATATAATATTCAATGCTACTAATGAATTGCTTTGCAAGGAATTTTCTAAGTCTATGTTATGTGAGTTCGGGATGAGCATGATGGGAGAACTCAACTTTTTCTTGGGGTTGTAAATCAATCAATTGAAGCATGACACCTTAGTTCATCAATCAAAATATGCCAAGTAATTGCTAAAAAAAGTTCTATATGGATGAGGCAAAACCACATAACACTCCCATGAGCACAACGGTAAAAATGGATGTGAATGCTAAGGGTAATTTCGTTGACTCAAAACTTTATAGAAGCATGATAGGGTCATGATTGTGTTTGACTGCATCTAGACCTGACATATTGCATAGTGTATGCATGTGTGCTAGGTTCTAAACGAATCCTAATGAATCCCATCTAACATGTGTTAAACGAATCCTAAGATACTTAATGGATACACTACACCTTGGGTAGTGGTATCTAAAAGGACCATCTTTTGATTTGATTGGAAATTTGAATGCAGATTTTAGTTATTGTAGGATCGATCGAAAGATCACTAGTGGTACATATCAAATTTTAGGTGGCATGTTAGTTTCATAATTTTTGAAAAAGCAAAACTAGGTAGCATTATCAACAACAGAAGCGAAGTATGTAGCAGTTGTATGTTGTTGCACTCAAATTTTATGGATGAAATTGAAACTTGAGGATTATGGCATGATACCCATTAAATGTGATAATACAAGTGCCATAAACTTGTCCAAGAACCCCATTCATCATTCTAAAACTAAGCATATAGACATAAGACATCATTTCATTAGAGACAATGCATCAAAAGGACATATTGCATTGGTGTTTATTGACAACAATCACTAACTCATGGATATCTTCACCAAATCACTTGATAAGGAAGCATTTTATTATATTCAGAGGGAACTAGGCATTATTGATGTCACTCAGGTATAATCTAACCTTAAACCTATTTATTTAGTGAGTTTGGTTGTCCATATTTTGATGAATATGTGATTCTATGTGATATTATGTGTTTATATATGTGGAATGCTTAGTGCATTGGTTATGTAAATAAACTTAAATGCGATTTGATTCAATTTGATGAATCAATTCACTTTAAGGTTGTTTGTAGATTGATTTATATGCCATGAATGAATAATAATGTAAACATACCATATATGCCTTAAATCCTTTTGAAAAACCTCAAAATCTTTGATTTTAAAAAATCCAGCATTGTATATTGCCGTATGGCCTTTTGTCAATACGACCATATCCAGTTGCTTGAATTTTTCAAATTGGTTATGTTAGCATACGCCTGTATAGAACACTTTCTATACGACTGTATTCTAGTACTGAAATTTTTTCAAAATTGTTATGTGCCAGCATACACCCGTATGGAATGGACTCCAAATGCCGTATCCATCTCGATAAGTGGCAACTATAAAAGGGTTCTTAAGTTATTTTATTTATTCACAAAATTTTTTCTTGAACCTAAGTAGTCGAAAATCACTTTGGTCTCCCTCAATTTCTTAATTTTGGCCAAACAACTCAAATCTTATGTGATTTTAACAAGTTTCCATCATCAAATTCTTGTTTTTCACTTCAAAAACCTTAATTTCTACAATTTCCCCCAAATTCCCTCACAAACCCTAAAACCCTAAAAATCTCAATTTTTTCTTCAATCACTCATCATTTCACAATGACAAGATCAAGAAGAGAGAGTAGTAGTGCAAATAGAGGTAGAACGGACCCTAATGTCACAAGTTTGTCAAGAGGAACGAGTATAAGATGCTCAAGGGTTCAAAGGGATGCGCCAACCATTCCATGGGTAAGCCTCAGACCTAATAATCTTGGTATTTTTTTTGATACTCTTGAGACTAGTAGTAGGTGTGATATTTTGATGAAATGAGGGACACCCATTGCTTGCATACCCCTAGATCTTTCTAGCCTAACAAATTTAGGGGTTGAGGAATACCTTTGAAAATTTTCGAAACCCTTATTCCCCACATGGCAATGGCCCTTATCTTCCCAAGAGGTATACCATAACCTTACCATAGAATTCTTTTCCACATTGAAAATTGATGAGGATGAGAATGATCGAAACTTTGAGTTTAGATACAAAATTCGGGGTATGGAATATCATACTTTAGCTAGACAATTGGGTAGTTATTTGGGTATCCATGATGATAAAGGTGTGCTTAGGGCACTATACAATTGGAATGGTAAGGATAATTAAAGGTCGATTACTAATGGTTTAGAGCTTTGAATTAAGTATAATGTCAAGGCATCTAAAATTTCGAGTGTGCGGACTAAGATGGCACATAAAATTGTAGTATCATCTTTGTTCACCAAGAAGAACCATATTAAGATATCATGGATAGAGATTTTCCTCATTGAGTTTTTGATAAATGGAACTAAGATCACCAGTGCTCGATTCCTCATAAATGCTTAGAAGCATTTCTTGATAAGCCTATCAGGGAAAATACCTAGGGGTTGGATAGTAACTTTGATAGCAACCAAGGTTGGGGCATTTAAGAAGGAATATTATGAACAATTTCTCGTTCTTCAAAAAAAGATGAACAATCTCAACATGGAAACTTTGAGGAATGTTGGATTAGTTTAGCTTGATGGCCATAACTATGTGCTAGTACCGGACTCTGTCCCTCCTATTCTGGCGGAGATTGCCTTGTGTGCTTAAGAAATAGCACGAGGATAACAAGGGGGAAGTGAATCGAACGATGATGATGATGAGGTAGAGATACAAGCCTTGGAGGCTAGTGATGAGGAGGGAGCCAATGATGATTCACAATGGTTTCAAGACACAATTTTAGGGATGATAGATGAAAACACTCGAGCAATACATAATTTAAGTCTTTAAGTGGATTGCCGATTCACCTCATTGGAAGATCGTGTGGTAATAATGGCGAAGCAACAAGACAATGTTAATGACATGATGTGCTCCTTCATCAAGAACTTCCAGCCACCACTACCACCTCCACCTCAAGCTTGAAACTTCATTTTCTAATTATTTAATTGTTTTAATGTTTTTTTTTTGTTGTTTACCATATGGCACATTTTGGTTTATCTTGTTCACATTTCTCAATATGTGGTACATTGGATTGTTCAAGCCTCTTTTATTTTGTTTGAATGATAATTATTATTACTTTTGAATCGCTTCCCCCTCTAGAGATACACTCAACCATGCAGACAAATCTTCCTCCTCCTCGAAAATATCAGCCGGTATCATCCAAAGTCTTTTTATGAATCAGAAAATAGAAAGGTAGAAGGAGAGAACTTTTGAAAGATAAAGTAAAGAAATGAAGTGGTGAGTGGAAAGAGAAATCCTTAAGCCCCTTTTATAGGCACATCCCCAACTACCATATTAAATGCGTTCACAGTTAGTAGTCACATTTTCTCAAACACGATTAATAAGGAGTGTAGCTATGAACCCTAATTTTAGCACCATTAAATCTGGCTCGTTAATACGAGTCCAACGGATTTGACCAAGCTCAATTTGCACCTCAAATAGACTTAGAAAACCCAAAAAACCAAATTTGACCAGACTGAAATGGACCCAGAAAACTCAGCCTAGAAACCTAGGCCTAGAATAATGAGTCATGCTGCGTAAGTAGAGTCGCGCATGCACAAACACATTCACACATGTGTAAATGACATCACGCATGTGTTTTGTTCTTAACGCATGCATAATGTTCCTCGTGCATAACACTGTTCACACAAAACATTTTATTTTCCGAGGTTCTAATACGATTCTCTATAAATACAATAGTTTTTAGAATAGTTGGATAGATTTTGACAGTCGTATTTCTAGATTCCTATAAGCATTTTTAGCTTCCCAAACAGTAAAAAATACATAGATCCTAAATACTACAATTTTTCCCAATTACTCTAATTTTTCAGAATTGTTATGGTTCTTTCCAGTTCAACAGTTTGCTCATTTCTAGTTGATTAAGATAGACATCCTCCAGTGCTCTTCGAACACAACAGAGACCCAGCCAGGTTTCATTAAGCCTTCAAATCCGACAATTCCGAAGTCCCGTAAAAAGGTAAAATTTGTAAATATCCTAACCTGTGCCATTCCAAATCAAACTGTCCCATACCATTAGAACCGAAAATCTATTTCGAATCATCTCAAAAAAATTAATATTTGAACCTTACCATGTCGAAAAAATTGGGAAGATTTTAGAGATTCAATTTTGAGATAAACCTGAAAATTTTAAAATATTTAAACCGTGCTAAGCCCTAATATTGCTACTTATTGATGTTTTTGAAATTGAAGGCATAGTTAGCTTATTGGTAGTGACATTGCTATTGATATTACATGTTGGTTAATAGGTAAGTTTTCTTATGTTTGCTTGGGCAATGATGTGAAGTAAATTGTTTTGAGTTACTCTAATACATATAGTATTAAAAAGGTTTTGTACATTAGGTTTTTCTTATTCTGGTTATTTAGCAAGTTTGTTAGTATTTCCCGGATAATGATGAAGTTTCCACCCATTGTAATATTGAACAAAATATTTATTGAGTTGTATTTGCGGTACATATTTTATTAAATGATTTGCAGATTAACAAATATTGCATCCTATAAATTGACTATATTTTTTCTTTATGAACATCAAAGCTATCCTTAAACCATTATTTTTAATCATTCTATTTTTATTAATTACTGTTATGTATTACTGGAAGCTTGCTTCAATTTTCTGAGTAACGCTAAAGGTTTCTCCACTTCTAATATTAAAATGAATACTATTGGTGAGTTGTATTGGCAGACATATTTGTTAAATAGTTTGCAGTTTAATAGATATTGCAGCCTACAACTTTTTCTTGTAACATTTATTATTCTATTTTTATAATCAATTAGGGTTGATATGAGTGATTTCGATACTTTCATCCTATAAGTGAAGTTAGGAGTTCAATTCTTGATCTCTACTTATATATGTAGTAACTATATTAGTTAGCATTTCACCTCTTAATTAGATCGATCCAGTGTGAATATGAATCAGTCTAGATATTATATGAGTTTAAAGGTGTCTTCCATAATTAGAATTATTCCAGGACACTTTGTGCAAAGTAAATATATACATATATATGTGTGTGTGCGCAGGCTATTTTCATTAGGTTTATTTATAAGAAATTTACTTAAACTTTGTTATAGTGTTTGGACACTTAGCTTCTTAATTTTTTTTGTCCAATTATTGAACCTTGAAGCAAATGTATTAAATTTTTATTATCTAATTTGTTTGTATATACCTTATTTATTACCTAGTTCACTGTTTTATATATTTTTATATGTATTTTTGTTTTTAATTTTGTAAGCATTTAACTAATTTCTATTCTCAATAATATTTTATTTTCAATGCCATTTTATTTTTATTCTTAATCGCTTTCGATTTAGTTATAATTTTTTAAAAAATCGGGTGTACAACCACTAATTAAACACTCAAAAATTTTTTACTCGCCAAAAACCACACCCATCAAACTTATTTTGTGCATTGCTGAGTTCTTTAGTTGTCTAACTTAGACATTAGTGTAAAAAAGAATTAGACATCAGTGTCATTGACAGGCACAGGTCTGACCTGACACTTTCTTTGTGTTGCAAATGCAATCTTTGGAAGTTCAACCAAGCTTAACCAATTTAGCACATTATCCCCTGCTCGTAAAGTCCAAACCTCATCAACATTCAATATTTTCATACAACAATTCATACTCAAAACTAATAAATAATGAAAAATTTTACACCATATAACAAAACCAATAAATTTAAGCCAAGACACAATATTAAATTAAACAGAAAATAA
>CAOJBK015312944.1:0-15175 GCA_948294925.1 Codiaeum variegatum
CACTACTTAATCCTCAGATTATGAAAAACGCTATAATAGATCCCTATGGTTTGGTCAAATTAACTATTTAGTCGTTCAATTCCTTATTTTTTAGGATTTTCGAAAGTTGGCCACTTTTACAATAACGCACAAGAAGAGAGAAGTCCAACTGTATAATAATCATCGAAAACGGAGGTTAGTAGGATGTCAAACAAACGTTAAAAAAAATCTCAACAAAATTTGTCAGGCCTAGGTTCGACATCTTACCAACCTTCATTTTTAACGGTTATTATATGATTGTACTCATCTCTTCTTATACGTTATTGTAAAAGTGACTAACTTATGAAAAACCTTAAAAAAATAAGAGACAGATTGACTAAATAGTTAATTTGACAAACCTTAAGGACCTTCCATGTCATTTTCTATAATCGGGAGACTAAGTAGTAAAATTGACCATAATCTAGTGACTAAATAGTAATTTTTCCTTTATTTTATACATTGTACACATGTCGCCTTCTTAAAAGGTCTTAGTGTCCATTAGGTATCATCACCTCCCTTATACACGTGTCACCATACATGGAGGTGTTAGTGTCTTATACATATGTCAAAGTCCTGTATAGGTGTCTGACTACTTGTCATATTGCATGATTCCCTCTCCATCCTCACGCCACATGTCCACGAGGTGTCATCGTGCATGCAGTCCAACACGTGTCATCCTCCTTATATTATAAATAGGAACCCTACCCCAAGGCTCTAGCTCACTTCACATCACTTTGCTTTGTACACTTTTGTTTAGTTAAATAAATGCTTATTCTCTTTATTAATTTTTTGCCTTTTTGCTTAAAGCTATTTTAATAAGTTTTATTATTTAATTATATTCTGCTACTACATCAACTCCGCTTTAACCACGCCTTAAGTTTTACTTATTTAAAATAAAATTTACTTATTTAAAATATTGTTTTAATCTATTTTATTCAATAATTTCATTTTGCATCTGCATCCAGCCACCATTTGGTATGTGCATATTTTAATTGAGTAGAATGCAACCCAAGTGTATAAGTTGAAGGTTGCGGAGGTAGCGGATGTCATGATTAATGCAAATTAAATGATTAAAGCATTTAATTAAAAGAAGTAAAGTAATAATAAAACTAAATAAAGTAAAAGGAATTAAATAAAACTAATGAATAAATCTTATAGTGGAAAGCCAATGATGCAAGGAGTTGATTAATGCTAAAGCATTAATTAAAAGAGAGTAGGAGAGTTTAAGAAAAGATATAGACTTTATTAATGTAAGCAAAGTGTCTACAAGAGTAAGTAAGTGAGTGACTTGGAGGATAACTGATGGATGCATAAGCCATCGGATTAGGCTCCTATTTATATTGCAAGGACTGGTATATGTATTTCGTATTTTAATTAAATAGTTACAATACAATTATGTTTTTAATAAAATATTTTAAACTTTTGTTCCTTTATATTTATAAATTTTACAATTATTTTTGGAATATTATTATATTTAATTAATATTAATAATATATTATAAAAGTATTAAATTATTCAATATAAAAAGTATTTAAAAAATTATAAAAGTATACTATCCCAAATTTTTAATTTTAATTCATTCATTATATTATACTAGTCAGGTGACCCGCATTGCAAACGATTTTTTTATTAATGATTTAATTATTTCATATTATTCTTATTTCAATTATTTTATGGTTTTATATTTAAAATTTTTCAGTAGTTTTTTTAAAGTTTGTTGAACCTTCCTTTGACAAGAGATTTTAGAATATTTCTTACATGAAAATGGTTTACACTTTTTATAGTATTTTTCATATATTTGGTTTTGTTGATGGATCCATGCTCGACATAAATTACAATTATTAGTTTTTTTTTATGTAGATAATAATAATATGTAAAAAATCAAATTATTTAGTGATAATTTAGAAATGTGAAATTACAAAAATAACAAACATTTTTTTTTATTCTAGAGATATAGAGTCAAATAATAAAATAAATGAATTAAAGGGAATAAACACATTATCAAGCATAAAACAAACATATGGATTTTGAGTTAAATATATTCATTATTTACCAAAAAAGGAAAAAAAAAGATTTTTTGTTGAAAACCAAAAAATTAAAAAAATTAAAAAAATCTAAATGTGTTTGTAACATTCAAGACTTCTAGCTATTGCAAACTTGCATGTGATTGTATCATCATTGAATTAACTGAAAAAAATATGGATTTTTATATTGTTTCCCAAATTCCTTTCATAGATATATGTATAGTACTATATAATTAAAACTTGAGGAGGCTCAGGAAATAAAATCACTAGATTTGTAACACATCAAAACATAACTTCTATAATTTCTTAATGCCAATTTAAAAAAAAAATCCATCACTCTGATTCATGTTTTAAATTTAATTGAGAGGAAAGAAAATGGCATCACTCTTTCAAACGCCTATTCCTTTTCATCTTCCTCCAGTTTTTCCTCTCTCAAATCTCTAATTTTAAACATCATTTTTTAAGGAATCATTATCAACTATGAATAACTAATGGGATATAAATTACTATTTTTATTTTTTCTTTAAGAGTAAAAGTCAATGACAAATAGATATAGCATAAAGTATTTGCACAAGTGACCAAATAAAGTGCAGAATTTTATGGGGAACTCAAAATAATAAAACGTCCTATGTACCATAATCAGCCATAATATTTTGATTTTTTTAATAAATAATAATTTTAATTTTAATAATTTTAATAATTTTCTTTTTTTATTGAGGAAAAAATATTATTCTAACCCAAAAACTACCCAAGCCAATAGGCTTCTCGAATTCAACCTGTCCTAGAACTGGAATCATATGTGAAAAAACTCTTCGTTGAAATACCTCAAAAATAACACAGAAAAGAAAAGGAAAAAAAAAAGGAAAAAAAGGAAAAGAAAGAAAAGAAAAAGAAGCAGAACAAATAAAGAAAGCAATGCAAAGAATATAATATGGTATAACTAAATTCTCAAAATTGGATGTGCTGAAGCAGGTGAAAATTTGCACGAAAAATGAGAGATGGTCTTTGCTTGTTTGTTCCAAAATTCTAGTGAAGTCTCAGTCCCACATGCTGCAAATTCTACCTGAGAAATTGGGAGCCGGGCACAAATTCAAGTATATCTTCAAAATCCTACACTTGTAACATAATCACACTTTGTACTGCTTTTTTTTTCCTAAAAACACATCGGTTAAGCATATTATTTCTCAAAAAAAAAAAGAAAGAGAATAAAAGGCATTCCATCCTCTTTTAAAACCAAGCAGTGAAATCCTCATGGCACTATTGCCATACACATATCCACCATCCAACCAAAGCGAATTATATAAACTCCTTAAGTGGACTATTACTATTATTGATTTTTTATTCCAATTGAAAAAATGATGTGAAATGTTAATTTTAATCAATTGAAATTATTTTTTTTTTTAAAATGAAAAATTATTGAAATAAGAAGCAAATGATGTTCTCTTCCTACTCCAGTACTTATGTTCATAGTCAATGCTTATATGGCGAATCTCTAGGACCGTGTAAAGGAGAGGATTAGAGGGGAAGTGGGATAGTCAGATGCTGACTCATACAAGAATGACTTAAAAGCTCACACTAAAATGAACATTGCCACACTGAAAGGAAGGAATTCAAGGGAAAGCATTTTATGTTTTTATGAAACAGTTTATAAGATCTAATGTTTTATTTCTCTACTTATAATTTCATTAGTAATGTTTAATAGTTCATTAGATTATTTTAAGAAACTCTAAGTTTGTAAGAGCCCCATTAGTAACCTGGATGATTGGCCGTTAAAAGCAAAATTCTTTGGTAGAAAACTTGCTTCAACTTGCTAAAAAAATTCATTTTTAATATTACCAATATTGAACTCAAATGATTTATAGATGCACTGATGAGGATTGAATATATTATTAACAGTAAAATACATTTTCAGTTTTTTTTTTTTTTTCTCCCTTCTTTTCACACAGTTTTAACTCATTCACTAATTTACTTGTGGAACTGAACGAATATGTAAAATGAATCTCTCCATGAGGAAAAATAAAAAGAAGAGAAAGCACAATAATAATAAAACCAAATTTCTAGTTTTCAATGATCTCAAGCCTATTTCATTAGAGACAACAAAATCAAATGAAAGCTTTAAAAGACTGGTGGCAATATTTTAGGAAAATATCAAATAACGTACATATAAACTACTCTACTTATGAAGAAATCAACAAATGATGAAAACACCTAAAAAAATTAGAGTACCTTTTACATTATAGAAACAAGACAAAGAGATACACAATAAAGACCCAAATTGCTAGAACAAAAATTTATTCAATACACTGCAAAATTAGCATACTCTCACCAAAATAGGCTCAAAAAAAGGTTCAATTCATAAGCCAAAAGATAGATCAAATCAAATTAAGCATAAACAATTTTTAATAGTTTAAAGCATCAAAATTCAACAACAGTGAATGCCCTCAATTCACAAACAAAACAAAAAGCTATTCATGGCTAAGAATTTCTCCACAAACTAAATAGCTGGCTATGATCAAACTCTAAATCAATTGAACTTCCTTGGAATGGAATTAAAATTTTGATTAAGAAAATTGAAAAAACAAAATTGAGGCAAATTATTATTCCAATAGCTAGTAAATTATTATAATGTATGATAGAAGAATGATGACAAATATTAATGAAATTCACCACCAATAAGCATACAGATTGATATTTCATAGGTAAAAAATCATGTTTGAAGTAGTGTATGAAATGGAGAAAGCAAGAAGTAAGTAGATTAACAATGATAACTTTGATGATCATAGCTCACCTCTTTTAATCATTTTTGCTATCTCCATAACACAAATAATAGAACAAAATACTGGAAGTCTAAAATTCTATTTCGTAAACCCTTAGTCATCAACTGAAAAACTCGTTGGTTTTGGTAGGAACACGATTCTGATTTGTATGGTTTTTTTCAAGTTGACTGTGAGACACCTACAAAGGGGAAGAGGCCAAATTGATCGATGGGCAATAAAAACATCAGTAAGATTGATCTAAAAATACACAAGATGACTTGAATTTCACCTCAGTAGGAAGATTGATATGAAAACACTTCATCTTTGGAGGATTGAAAATCTAATCTATATCTTCATAAAGCGCCTTGAAAATTAGGAGTAAAGTTTAAGAAATTAAATTACGGGATAAAATGCATGCGTTGGAAAAAATATAGAGAGTGTGGATATGATAAAAGGAAATTCTGAAACAGTAAAAGATGAAGAGATGCATGCGTGTGTGGTCAGAGGACTGAGATTTCAGTTCCAAAATTAAGATGACGCGACATTGAGAAATTCTAGGATATATGGCTTTTAGAAATGATTGGATTTGTGAATGGAAACTCCACAAAGCATGCCTATTTTTTTCTTTCACCCTCAGCCTTTATTTTGTACTATATATATATATATATAAAATAAGTCAGCGATATGCACGAATGGTAATCTAGTTTTAGATAATAAATTAAAAGAATAAGAGTTTTAAGTACTAAAAAGAAAAGGTCAAAATGACTTAATTACTGGAATTTGAAAGTTAAAGAACTTTTACACTCTTTGTCCAAAATTTTTTGTCAAGCTAGTTTTGGCAAATTCAACACCAAATTTTCTATCCTTACTAATTATTAAAGTAGAAATCACTAAAATAACCTTTTTTTTTCCACTTAGTTTCCCTTCAAAAAAATTCATTCCCTACGAGTTTTTATTATTTTAAGTATTTAATATTTTATTATAATCATTATTATATAATTATATAATTAATTATAATTATCTTTATAATTAATTTTATTTTAAAATATGGTAATAATTAAAAATAAAAATTAATGAACAAATATGATAAATATTTAATATTTTATTATTATCACTACTAGATAATTGATTCTAACAATTTTTATAATTAATTTCATTTCATTATATAGTAATATATACTAATAAAAATTATGAATAAATTTGATAAAATGAATAATTTTTAAAATTTTATATAACTTCATACAAATTTTAATTTTAAAATTATATTTAAAATAAAAAAAGTTTTTTTTTTATTTTTATAATATAAATAATTAAATAGATATTATATTATTATAAAATTAAAATGAATATGACTCGAACACTTTTTTTATTTTTATAATATAAATAATTAAATAAATATTATATTATAATAAAATTAAAATGAATAATGGGTCGAAAACCACTAGAGAGGATCCAATTAAAGTCTTGTTGTTTTTAAGTTAAAAATAAATAATAAATAAAAATTTTAATAAATAAAAATAAGTTTAAATTGAACGAAAGTAGGATAACATGGCCTAAAACTTAGTTTTTTGCATTATGCTTTAATTTGGCTATTTTCACAGGCTTTGTGCTGTGTTATGTACAGCATATTGCACTAGCTGAAAGCATGTGCAAGTAGAGTATTGATAAGTCATTTTGGATATGTTGTTGGACAATTTGAAGAAGCCATGAGTCTGCCTCTGTTACAATGCGAAATTCGACGTTAGGATTTTTCCTTTTGGGTTGCCCCAACAATTACACATCATTCTCAACCCGCCATCGCACCGCTTTCTTTGCTTTACTCTTTTGTGTTCCAAATTCTTCCAATTTCACCCGACCATTCTCCGCCTATTCTGCCGAGCAGTTTTCAGATGACGATTACGAGTGCGATTTCGAGTCCCATAAGGTAATTTTGTCTTTCTACTTTGTTTCTTTCTTTCACTCTCTTTGGACTCAACTTTGTAGTAATTGTTATTGACAGGCATCTTCTTCTGTGGCCAATATCGATGAGTGGAAATGGAAGCTCAGCTTGCTATTACGCAATCAAAACGATCACGAAATTGTCTCCAAAGATAGAAAGGATAGACGAGACTATGAGCAAATTTCCAATCTCGCCAGAAGAATGGGACTTTATAGGTAATCATTTTTTCCTTTTTCTCTTTCAATCCTTGTTCATTTGGTTTCATTTATTTACCATAATTTTTTTTGCTATTACTAGTGAAATGTATGGAAAAGTGGTGGTTGCAAGTAAGGTTCCTCTTCCTAACTATAGGCCTGACTTGGATGACAAGCGGCCCCAAAGGGAGGTAATTTAATTTTTTGCTGAATTTGTTCAAATGCATTCATGTCTATGTTTGTTATTCATGTCTAATATAGTTTCTCTTTCTATTATTGTTATTTTTTTTGGTGAAGGTTGTAGTTCCACTAAGTTTGCAAAGGAGGGTAGAGGGTTTACTTCAGGAGCATCTCGACAGGACTCAGCTAATTTCTCTGGATGCTGGTGACTCTGCTCATGATGCTACTTCTGCTGATCATGTTGAAGATGCAATTCAAGATGAAAATCCAGATTCTTTTCTAGATGGGTCTGTCATGGAAAGGGTTCTTCAAAGAAAGAGTTTGCGTATGCGCAATATGCAAAGAGCTTGGCAGGTACAATTTTATTTTATCTCTTGCATTACTTCTTTTTTCAGGCTATACTAAATGTTTCAGGTTGGCACTTTGTTCTCTAAGCTGTGTTTATAGTTCACTTTACTGTTTCTGGATATTGTAATTTTTCTTGTAGATGTCTTGTTATACAATTTCATGCCTGACAATTCTGTTGTTGTTTTCTTAAAATTTATTAAGCATGATAATTCAACTTAAGTAACCACTTTGTTCAGATTAATGATAGAGATCCAATTGAAGGCTAATCTCCTATGTATCTCATCTTTCTTGTATTTACACATTGTCATTTATAAAAGCTCAGTTTTTATTGCTTCCCTTATTTTGTTAAATCATTCTCAACGTATAACTGAATTATTGTGAACTGAATTTCCATTTTGTTGCATTTGTTTTGGTTTATAAGGAGGCGGGTTATGCCTTGAGAAGCTATTGGGCTACAAATTGGGGGACAGCTCTCCATGCTTTCATGAAATCTCATCTCCCCTATATTCATGCAATTTCTTTTGTAAAATGCAGTTTCTATTCATACTATCAGTGCTCCCTGTGCTAAGATGCATGGTACATGAATCTGATTCTTAACATGTGCAGAAAATAATGGAGCTCCAGTTGGAACCTGGATTTATAGATTCTCTTGTTGTTTATGTCTTAGCGCGTAGTGTGATTTGAAAATAATATACGACCAGATTTTTATTGGACTGGATGCATAAATGAAACAAACATGGACGAGGAATACTTTACTATTTTCCCAATAAGCCCCATACTGAATATGGACTATAGTATTTAGCCTTTAAATTTGATTTCTTTGTGTTCCTATTTTGGATCAGTAAAAAAAAAACAATGTGTTTCAAGCTTACACTTACGAATGTACTGCATGTATTACAGGAATCACCTGAAGGCAGGAAATTGATGGACTTCCGGAAATCCCTGCCTGCATTCAGGGAAAAGGAAAAACTTCTTCAAGCGATAGCAAGGAATCAGGTATTTTTATGGAACTTAGAGACTCATTTTCAGCCAGGATATCAGTCGGGCCACATAGGTTGACAAAGATGCTCATTTTTCACTTTAATAAATATATAAATTCACAAAATCCTATTCAAAGGACCCTTCAGGCAAAGAGCAAGCAGAAAGTAACTTGAGGGTGGAGTTGTTGATGCCATTATATGCCATATTTCTTTTGCATTAATTGATAAGTATTAGAGAATGCAACTTTAGTAATGAGAAGGGGAAGTATAGAGGTTGAGGTAGTTACTAAAAAGACATAAGAGGTCCCATAGCACAAATTGCAAATATCTAGGATATTTATACTAGAGAATGGGGTTGGGTGGGTGGGGGTAATGAGAGGGGATGTGAGGAGGACGTTATCCATATGACCAATATAGGAGGATTGAAGTGGTAAAGAGCAATGAATGTTTAGTGTGTAGCAAAAGACCTGCTTACTGGAAAGAGATATTTTATTGGATTCTCTGATTTGACTGTCTATGTTTTATGGCAATGGATGTTGGGTAGTGAAGAAACAGTATGTCAACAGACACAACCTTGGTAAAACTGAGAAATGAGGTTGCTTAGATCGATTTGTAAACATAAAATCATGGATATAAAAAGGAATGAACATATATCTGAGAGGTAGATTGAGGAAAGCTTAGAGAAAGTAGATTGAGATGATTTAAACTTGTACCAATGCTCATGTAGATGTAGTTGGAGTAAAGACAAGGAAGGGTAGGCATAAGATGACATGGTGGAAAGTAGCAAACAAAAATCGAAATGATAGCTCATTTGTTAAGTTCATACTCTTAATCAATCTATATTCTCCAGACCTTCATGAAACAATATCTCTAAACTGAGTAGAATGGAGAATATAGATCAATATAGTTGGTATTCAAGCTTAGTTGAGTTCATTTATGTCGCAATTTTGCGTGCAGAATATATTAACTAGAACAGATTTATACTATTTTAAAAAATTGGAATTCAAGTCTCATGCCTAAATTGTATGTTTCATCGTCAAAATTAATTTTGTTTCTAGCCATTTCTCCACTTTTACATTAAGAAAATATTGGGATTTTTTTTGTAGCTATATAGCTTTTTCTTTTTGACAACTGTAGCTATATAGCTATTAGCATAACAATTGGTGGATATATTAGGACATAGTTTTTAATTTGCTAAGTCATATATTTTTTCCTTGCACTTAAAACTGATGAAGAAAATGAGGGGGAAAATACCTTTACTGTCTGGTTGATATTGATGCGGATGCCTCTTTAGGAAAAGAGAACGTAATGTAACTGTTTAAATATATTTGTCATGAGGCTTTAAACAAACATTATACCCTGTAGTGCTATGATTTAAGCATGTGGTCAAAACATTAAGTTCTCCAAAATGAGTTTTGGGACTTTTTTCTGAAATAAAACACACCCATTTGGTTTCTTAAAACCCAGTTGATAGTCTAGTTCGGGTCTGAACCATTTGGTTTTGCCTGGGTGTTTTATCCTCTTCCGCACTATGGCTTCCTGATTTAATTGCTGATCATAAATCTTGGCCAACAATTTTGTAATTAGTTTTGAAAGCTTGAAATTTTGGCTGTTTTGTTATTAATAGATGCGGGTTTTTGCACACCAAGGCATAGTATAGCAGAAGTTTATATTCTCCTTGGCAGCAGGCTAAGGTTTGAATCCCCCTCCACAAATACTTTAAAAAAAAAACAGGCTTGAGCTATTGTGTACATGAGAGATTAGATGATGTTTAGGGTTGAAAACTTGTCAATATGTTATTACTAAGGCCTAATAATGTGAATTGGGGTGATAGAAGTACTGCAATGACAGGTTTCCAGTTTGCAGTTTCCTGGTTTATGCTCATATACTTTAATTTTTTTGGGAGTGGGAATATTATGTTTCTCTAGGGCTACTAAGAATTGGTTAACTGTTGTAAGAAATAGGCAAAAATGAAAAGCTTAGAAGGTGTATCTTAAAGTCATTATAACTCCTACGAGTGGTGCATGGCTGTCATTTAGAATTTTTGGGAAAAGGGTGCAATGGTAATATTGTCAAATGAGATGCAGTAATTCTGGAGATTGCTATAATGAGTTGAAAGAAAAAAATAAAAATCTAATGAGAAAGTACACCTTAGAGAAAAAGGAACAGATAAACACACTCCTGTATTCATGTTTGTAGGTTGTATTCAATAATTCAAACCTGAATCACTTGATGAGGCATTGTGAAGTCTTGGAAAATATAAAGATCAATATAATTTTTATTGTTATTATTGTGAACAGTTCCTGTAATATGGCATTCTTAACTAATTGTGTTCATAGGTCATAGTGGTATCTGGGGAGACAGGATGCGGTAAAACAACGCAACTTCCTCAATATATATTGGAGTCAGAAATAGAATCTGGGCGTGGGGCATTCTGCAGTATAATTTGCACACAGCCTCGAAGAATATCTGCTATGGCTGTTTCAGAAAGAGTTTCTACAGAGAGAGGAGAGCCCCTTGGTGAAACAGTGAGTGCACATTTATCTGCTAAAATACTTATTTTCTACATGAGAACTTCTTTATCTTTGCTGCTATACCACAAAAGCTATTTTTTTGTTAGGTTGGTTATAAAGTTCGACTAGAGGGTATGAGAGGCAAAAGTACACATCTCCTTTTTTGTACCAGTGGAATTTTACTTAGACGGCTGCTAAGTGACAGAAACTTGAATGGTATAACCCATGTTTTCGTTGATGAAATTCATGAGCGAGGCATGAATGAAGGTAGAATTATGAGTGAATCCCCTGGTTTTTTACATGAAGCTGGTTAACTTCGTCCTAACATCTTTTTTATCTATCGATGCTTCTTTATGGCAGACTTCCTGTTGATTGTGCTCAAGGATCTCCTTCCACGCCGTCCAGACTTGAGACTGATTTTAATGAGTGCCACTTTGAATGCAGAACTATTTTGCAACTATTTTGGCGGAGCACCAAAAATTCATATTCCAGTAAGCTTAAAGTCATTATCATTGTCTACTGATGCCCTGTTCTAAATTCTCTTGGTGTCCAAACAGTAGTGAGCTGTAGGTATCATCTCATTGAATAATTACTTTTCATTCGTGTTCTCTCTCTCTCTCTCTCTATTGGCTTTGGTTTCACACTTTAAGTTGTTCACATATTAGTTTTCAAGTAACTCTTCTTTTAGGCTTGGGGCGAGTTGGCCTTTAGCTGACAGGAAAACTGTACAAGAGAAAATATTCAGCGCATATGGAAACACTTTACCTGAAAAATGACTCGTTCATGTGCTTAGTAGGGTTTGAAAGACATACTGAATTTTCATTTTGGGTGTATTTGAGAAAATGAGAGTTTATTATATTTTAGCATGTGTAATATTCCTTATGAACTGCTTGGTGGTTCTATCAATCACTAAATCTTTTCAGAAAACAAGCTTAGTGCCTTCTGAGAATTTCTTTTTTTAAAATTTCTTGATGATCATATAGTTTATGCTCACTTTTATTTCTAAATTTGAAATTTACTCATCTGCAGAAGTTGTCTTCTAGAATTGTTGAACTAATTCAAAGAATGCTAATGCACTTCGTGCTTGAGAATTGAGATATATTGTGCCTTTTAAATGTGGTCGATTTCTATGTTATTCAGGGATTTACATATCCAGTTAGGGCACACTTTTTAGAAGATGTGCTGGAAATGAGTGGATATAAGTTATCTTCTTTCAATCAAATTGATGATTATGGCCAAGAGAAAATGTGGAAAACACAGAAGCAGCTTGCAGTGAAGAAAAGGAAAAACCAGATCACCGCTCTCGTCGAGGTATGTCATCTGACTACAAGGGGAAGCTTTTACTTTTTAATAATTTCCATAGCTTTTGGTTGTACCTTTTGAGATTAAGTAAAATGTTCTGATTTCTTTCTCTGTTTCCATTATGTTTACAGTAACTTCTGTTGAATTCTGGATGAATTTTTTGAGATTTGGTCGAATTTCTGTTTTCTCTTATGGGGATTTTAATGTGGTGCAGGATGCTCTTAACAAATCGAGTTTTGAGAATTATAGCTCCAGAGTACGTGATTCTCTAGCATGCTGGATACCTGATTGCATAGGATTCAACCTTATTGAGGCAGTTCTATGCCATATATGTCGGAAGGAACGACCTGGTGGTGTCTTAGTATTTATGACTGGCTGGGAGGATATTAGCAGTTTGAGGGATCAAGTTAAAGCTCATCCTCTTTTGGGAGATCCTAACAGGGTTTTGCTTTTGACGTGCCATGGTTCTATGGCTACCTCCGAACAGGTATGGTGGTTTTTGACTTTTGTTTGAACTCTGGATTGTTTTGTGAGTGTTAATACTTATCTTGTAAAGTAACCTACCTAATGGGATGCATATTCTATATATTAACAATGAGATATAAATTTCATATTTTCTATGGTATTCTAATTTTCTTAAACAAATGTTATTATTCTGTGGCAATATCACATTTGATGTACTAATTAAGTTTGAAGAATAATGGTTGGTGCAACAAGTGAGAGCTGGGAATACACAAGCTAGAAAGGGTTTGAAAGTGGTTCAAACTGAAACTGTTAGGGGGTGTACATTTGTGAACAACTGGGGCAATTTTCCAAAAAAGTTCTCAGAAAACAAGGAACATAAAAAATATGTTCAAATCATTACTGTTCATAGAAAAATGGAAAACAAGGTTTTCCAAATTATAACTAAAGGTTGGAAAACTAATTTTTATAGTTTCCCATAGTTTTCCCTTATAAATAGAAAAGTGGGAAATCCAGTTTACCAAAATATAACTAGAAATTTTACCAAAAAGAAATGAATGTTTTCTCATTTTCCAATAGTTTTCTTAGAGTTAGAAAATTAAGAAAATTTGAGATGGAAAATTGAAAATAATTATCCATTAATGAACACACCCTTAATATTAGGTTTCTTCAGGCTTTAAATTCACGTTTTGTTTATCCAGTTTTTCACTGGGCCTGATGCTTTGAGGCTGCAATTCTAGATTCGACTTGGAAATCTAGCCTAAATTCACTGAGAAATAGGGACAAACCACAACTGAACCGATGATGTACTTGAAATGAGCTGGAAAAGATTTTAAGGGACAAACCAAGAATCGAAATGATTGGAAGTAATATATTTTGGAACTGAAAATTTACAAAAGAAAAAGAAAGCCCGAAAGTTAAGTATAAAATAAATGAGGATTTGGAAAATTACAATAATTATAAAATGACTTAAATGAGCCAAATGAATTTCAAAAATATTGACTCATTAGCAGCTGAACATGATATACAAGCCGAAGACAATGAAATGCAAACTCTATTGTCATTGTAATCAACCGTGAGATAATGAGAAAGAGTCAATACAGATGCTAATACTTGTATAGGAATTACAAAATAGGAGATCCTATCCCTCACAAGAAAACTAAGAACTCTTAGTTTGGTGAATCCCGCTTAATAGATCAACTTGTGCTGACTTTTCTTCCCTTGTGAACTTTTATTGTTGCATCTTCATGTCTGCCACAGTGATTTTCTTCGCCTACTTTGACTGGGTATTTGTTAAATATATTGAATCGTTACTGAAATAATACTTCTATTAGACTCTTGAGGTAAAAAAAGAATTCCCCATGAAACAGTTTTTATTTTACTTCTTTTTTTAATCCATCTATAATTGGACATGGTAGACATGAATGCTCTTAATGATTTCACCCCCTTTTTAATATTAAATCTTCCATGATAATTGTTTGTAGTGGGTCCAGCATAGTAAACTGTTGCCAATGCTAGTGAAGACCAGGATTATATGTATGTATCATGCTGTGTGTCATTTGGGGTTAAGGTTTCAGGCCACATTGTTGTCTTCTGCTTTCTGTTTCTGCAGAAACTCATATTTGAGAGACCACCTCCCAATGTACGTAAAATAGTCCTTGCCACTAATATGGCAGAGGCAAGCATTACAATCAATGACATAGTTTTTGTGGTTGATTGTGGAAAAGCGAAGGAGACTACTTACGATGCTTTGAACAACACACCTTGTCTCTTACCTTCATGGATATCACAAGCATCAGCGCGTCAAGTAAGTTTACTTGAGGCATATACTAATTTGGCTTGTGTGTGCGTTCTTAGGTGTATTTCTGAATTAACTGCTTTAAACCATTCATATGTATATGTAATTTTTATATGTATGTGTGAGCGTGCTCGTGTGAACTTTTGTCTAAATATTCATCACTTCAATATTCAAGATGCATAAGCATGTTTGGATTTAATGCTATTGAAGTCCATGGGCCCGTACACAAGTGGGCTTATAAATGAGTATGTGTTAGAACTCACTTGTACAAAACCAATTGGCTTGTGCTAAGTCTAACACCTATTCATTTATAAGCCCTTTATTTATTTTGTAATCTTCCGCTGTGGGATTGATTTCCTAACACGCCCCTTCAAGTGCAACCGGACTTGGCAATGTGGCCTAACACCAACGGCCGGTTGACACTTGCTCACAAATGGACCGACTGAATTATCATCAGTCCAACAAAGGGGACTTGAACATGGATCCCAAGATCCAGCCCATTTAGGCATAAAGCTCTGATACCATATTGAAGTCCATGGGCCCGTACACAAGTGGGCTTATAAATGAGTATGTGTTAGAACTCACTTGTACAAAACCAATTGGCTTGTGCTAAGTCTAACACCTATTCATTTATAAGCCCTTTATTTATTTTGTAATCTTC
>CAOJBK015313264.1:0-16413 GCA_948294925.1 Codiaeum variegatum
TGTCAATCCTTCTTATCATCTTTGGCTCTGCCGTAATCAAATGGTGCTCAGTTGGATAATTGGTTCAATCTCTAAACAATTTCTTCCTCAAATCATCGGTTCCTCTATAACTAACGAGGTATGGAAGAAATTAAAAACAGCCCACGCAGCAGGTTCTAAAGCTCAAATTTGGAATATTAAGAGCAACTTCTACAAACTTCACAAAGAGTCCTTTGAATAAATTGCCCAATATACAAAGAGGTAAATCAATGTTTGATCAGCTTTCTGCTCTCGGTAATGCTTTGCAGGAAGACGGTTTGGTGCAGGTGCTCACCAATGGCCTAAGGACTGAATTTTGCCCTTTTGTGCGATCCCTCAAAAATTGACTTAATGCAGTCAGCTTTGATGATTTATATGGTTTGTTACTTAGCGAGGAAACCAGCCTACTCGTAGAAAAATCCATCAATTTTTCTTTCACGCCTACTGCATTCTACTCTTCTGCTCCCACTTTCAATTTTGCTCATGGTTTCACAACTTACCGAGCTCGTGGTTGAGCCAACAGAGGTCGTGGTAGGGGTTCCTATTAGTCGTCCTATTCTGCTACTCCACCAACACATCAATTTCAGAATACTGCTCGCCCCACTTTTCAGAATTTGTCTTCTTCTCCTTTTCCAATTTCAGGATCTTCTTTTCCTCATAATGACATCTCTCATCTTGTGTGCTACAATTGTAATGGCATTGGGCATGTTAATAGGAATTGTTCTTAACCAAAAATCAATCGTGGTTCTCTTCCACCTCTCCTTCCTAATTCTCGACCATCCAGTAACTTTACTTCCCTTCAAGCTCAAGCTGCTTCACAACCGCAACCCCAACAATGGCTACTTGACTCTGGCGCCACCCACCATTTCACTTCTCAACTAGACAATATTTCCACTCCTTCACCATATCCAAGAAATGAGGCAGTCACTATTGGCAATGGTAATGTCCTTCCAATTTCTCACCTTGGTAATTATGTCAGTATCTCAAATAATAATTCATTTTTTCTTAATAATATTATGCACGTTCCTAATATTTCCACTAATCTTTTTTCTATGTCTTACTTTAAAAAAGTTAATAATGTATCTATTGAATTTTTTGGAACTCATTTTGAAATTAAGGATTCCCGCACGAAGGATTTGCTGCTCAATGGCCCGATTGAGGGAGGTTTTTATTCACTATTTCTGCATCCTGTTCCTCTAGCGTACCACCCAAGTCAGCCATGTTTGCTTCTTTGTCAGTTTGGCACAATCGCCTTGGTCATGTTACCTCACGCATAGTTCGTGACATTTTAAGTCGTTCTAAAATTTCAGTTTCTAGGAGTAGTGCCGACTCAGCAATTTGTCATTCTTGTTCAGTAAATAAGAGTCATAAAGTCCCTTTTGATTTATCTACTACTATTTTTGAAGGACCATTGGACCTTATTTGCTTTGATGTTTGGGGACCAGCTCCTATTAATTCAATTAATGACTTTCGATATTATGTTTTATTCATTGATCACTACTGTCGAAACACCTGGATTTATTTTTTAAAACAAAAATTGGATGTGCTTAATGTATTTATCAAATTTCAGCATGCTGTTGAAAAATACTTTGATTGTAAAATCAAAATTTTTCAATCCGATTGGTTCGGTGAATTCCAAGGACTAACAAAATATTTTTCTGCTAATGGAATCACTCACCGCTCTGCTGGCCCAAAAACTCCAGAGCAAAATAGCATTGCAGAACGTAAACATCGCCATCTAGTTGAAACTGGGTTATCATTGATGACTCATGCTCATGTTCCACAACAAATTTGGTGTCATGCTTTTGAAACTGTCTGCTACTTAATTAATCGATTGCCAACTTCTGTTTTACAAAATATTTCTCCCTTCGAAAAAATTTTTAAATCTGTGTCTGATTATCATGAGCTTAGGATTTTTTGTTGTCTTTGTTTCCTATGGTTAAAACCTTATGGTAAAAATAAATTTGCTCCCAAATCTCGTGCCTGTATTTTTCTTAGTTACATCAAGCTTCATAAAGGATATATTTGTTATGATAAATTTTCCAATTCACTGTTTTACTCACGTTATGTTTTATTTTCTGAACAGGAATTTTATTTTGCCAGGGACTCCCCACTTTCTGGAACACCTACTAATCCTAGCCCACCAACAATACCTTTTATTCCTTCCCTTATCCCATCTGATTCCCCACCTAACCCATCCATCAATCATACTAATCCACTCCCCAATCAACAAACTTTATCCTCAACTGACATTCCCATAACAACCAGCACTAATATCATTATTTCCCCACCTAATTCTCCCACCTTATCCCAAATGCCACCCTCATCCCCATTACCCGAATCCAACTCACCATGCCCTGAACTTGTAGTTGATTTATCTAAATATAATTCTGCTCCTACTACAACAGCCCCATCCCATCATATGATCACTCGATCAAAGACTGGAAGCTTAAAACCACATCTTTTTCTATCTCAACTTAATGTTGAAGTTGAACTCGTGACATTTAAACAAGTTTCAAAATCTGAAAAGTGGATTTCTGCAATGCAAGAAGAGTTTAATGCACGTCAATGAAATAATACATGGGACCTGGTACCTTCTGCTCCGAATCAGAATGTTATTGGTTGCAAGTGGGTATATAGAATCAAGAGAAAAATTGATGGCACCATAGATCGATTTAAAGCATAGCTAGTTGCAAAGTGCTATCACCAAAGGCCTGGTCTTGAGTTCCTTGACACTTTCTCTCCTGTGATTAAGCCCACTACAGTCCGTTTAATTCTCAGTCATGTGGTTTCTCACGGCTCAGACATAAGGCAACTTAACGTGTCTAATGCATTCTTACATGGAAATTTGAAGGAAGATGTTTTCATGACCCAACCACCTGGTTTCGTTGATCAGTCAGTGCCTACTTTTGTCTGCAAATTGCGTAAATCTCTCTATGGTTTACGACAAGCACCAAGGGGATGGTTCATGTGTCTCTCTAATGCATTGTTGCAACTTGGATTTACTACCTCTAAAACTTATTCTTCTCTTTATTTCTACTACAAACATGGTGTACGAGCCTATCTTCTGATCTATGTTGATGATCTTATACTTACTGGGAGCAGTGATGCCTTTATTCAGTATGTCATTGAACACCTTGGTCTCACATTCAAACTCAAAGATCTCGATTTTCTTAAATTTTTTCTAGGCATAGAGGTACAGAAAATAAGTAGATGTCTTCATCTACCCCAAGGAAGGTATATTTAGGAATTGTTAACAAGAGCAAACATGGACTTGGCAACGTTTATCTCTACTCCTGCTTGTCCCACCACCAAATTGTTTAATGAACCAGATGATCCCTTTTATGATGGAACATTATTTCGCAGCATTGTCGAAGGCCTCTAATATTTAGCCTTCACTCGGCCAGACATCTCTTTCTCTGTTAATAAGGTGTCTCAATTCATGCACTCTCCATCGCAACAACATTGGGTTGTTGTTAAAAGAATTTTGCGATACTTACAAGGTATGATTACTCATGGTCTTTTATTGCAAAAATCTTCTTCTACTGTTGTTCATGCATATAGCGATAGTGATTAGGTCAGTTCACTAGATGATCGTAAATCCACCTCTGGGTATTGTATCTTCGTTGGAAATAATTTAGCTACATGGGGTAGCCTAAAATAGCGCACAGTAGGAAACTCTTCCACCGAGACTGAGTATCGTGCAATTGCACAGGCAGTAGTTGAGATGCAGTATGTCTCATTTGTGTTAAAAGAACTTGGGTTAAGTCATCTTTCAACGCCTACCTTATGGTGTGACAACTTAGGGGCAACCTATTTGACAACTATGCCAAATTTTCACAGTCATTCTAAACATTTGTAAATTGATTTCCATTATTTATGTGATCTTGTGGCTCAAAAGTTGTTAAATGTTCAGTTCATTTCTTCGTAGGATCAACTAGCAGACATCTTCATAAAACCTTTGTCCAAGCCTCCCTTCTTGTCGTTAGCTTCCAAGTTGATTACTATTCCACACAATAATCAACTTTTGGGAGGATGATTAGGATGAAAATCCTCCTAACTGTATTTGTTATTTGTTAGCAGTATTGTTTATTTCCATCACTTGTTTATCTCTAGCTTAGCTCTGATAGTTATCTCATTTAATTCAAATTATTGTAATCCCTGATCTCTTGTACAAGAAGTAACCAAACTCTATAGACTGCATACTATATATTTATAACCTATAAAATTCATTAATAGAGTTTTACAATTGATTCAGCACTCTTATTAAAAGGTGCTCTTGTGGTTGCTCATATTATTGTCGTGCCTCCTAAAAAAGCTAAATCATTTTGGCTTGTTATGGTAGAAGGCTTTGGGGTTTTTTTGGTCTTCAATGGAGCTTGGTTCCCGTCCGTAGGGACACTTTCGAAGGAGACTTTCTCTAAGACAAAATTCCTTTTGTTTACCAAAGGCTTTACTTTTCATATTCGTGGGCCTGTCCTTTTAGGCCTAATAATTAGACTTTATTTTACATCCACACCAAAGGTCTCATGTTTCATTGAAACTATAGGCTTCTGCGGGGAGAGATTTTAAAGAAACTTATTCTTAGCTTATCTTTGAGTTAGTGTTTAAAGATTTTCTTAAATGAGGATTTCAAAAATCATTCTCTCATATGAAGACTTTTGTTTGATGTTTTTTGAAGGTGAAGCTTCACTTCGCTCGATGGCTTTAGCAGTGAGGGGTTTGAGGTTCTCATTAATCTCATCATTGATTATCAAATGGTGTCATGTCTATTGGTTTTCATCCTTAACGGTTTGGGAAACTAGAAGTGACTCTTTTATCCTTTGGTCATTGGTAACTCCCTTCATAATTACTTAGTTATCTCTTGGTGAGTTTTCATTGCATGCTAGGTCATCATTTCCTTTTTTTTTTTTCAAAATTTTAATGGATGCCATTTATATCCCATCGTGATTTCCAAATCCAAGCTCTACCACATGTCTTTTTGAACCTTAAGGCTTGTTCCCTATAAACCACTCATTTCTTCTCTATTATAACTTATTTTGCTTTCACATTTTCATGATTTGTTGTTTTCATTGTTTCTTGCGCTCGTCTTTCAACTTTCTTATTTTTTTTCTCTTTATTTCGTCAGTGGAAAGGGCACCAAGGATGTCGATGATAAGCCTGCCAAGGAGAATCCAATCAAGAAGAGAACTAGAAGGAGGCGTTATCCCATTCAAAGTTATGAGGCTCGACCCAAAACCTGTTCGTAAGGGAGTCGAATTCTATGGGCTTTTTATGGGACTTGATATGGGCTTTTTATGGTAAAACGTATGATTTGAGTTACCACTTAATCACTTAATAAATATTACATTTCATAGTTGATTAAGAAAATCCAAAATATGATTGTATAAAATATAATTTTGCCAATAAAAAGGTGCTAGTATCGAACCACATTAAAGAATTTGGACACTCATAATTTGGTAAAAATTTTCAGAAAAATAAATTTTTTAATACTTTGGCTCTTAATCATGATATGAACTAGGTTGAAATTTTGATTTCATGTATTCATTTACATGGATAAAGAATGATACGTGAAAAGTTATATATAAGTAACAAAATCATGATGTATGAACAGTGTGAAATGCATGAGATAATGATCAATAATAAGGAAATGAAAAAGATACAAGGAAAAAGCTTTTTGTGATGTGTGAAATTTTATATAATTTCCTTTACATTTAAGTTGATTTTTTGTCCAGAAATTGTGTTTGATGTGTTTGTTAAGTTATTTTTAGAGAAAGTTAAGAAACTGTGCTAAAATGGAGCTATTTGGTTAAAATATCGAGTTCTTGAATGAACGGGGCAACTTAGAGCAATTTTTGGAGGACTTTTTAAGACTTTGGAGAGAGTTTGAGAGTGCACGGGTTGTGCCTAGGAGACCTAGGCCGTGCGCAGACCGTGGCAATTTCTGTAATTGAAGGATTGTGAAATTTGACTCACACACAGGCCATGCAAATCTATCTTGGATCCGTGCATCGCCCCGTGCGGGGTACTGGAAGAAGGCAAGGATGGGGTTGCAAAGACACAGAAAGGTACACAGAGCTATAAGTTAGAGGCACGGGTCGTGCGGACTTCCGAGTCAAAGCAGGAAAAGGAGTTTTAACACCAATTGGACATCAAAAACCTAGATTTTTCACTATATAAAGAGTGTTATTGGTGCCTATAAGAGATATCACATCAGAGAGCATTCTAAACTAGTTTTTGAGAGAATTAGTTTAGGATTGCTTGAGTTTTAGCTGTCAATACTCTATTTTCTCTATTTTTCATTATTTTCTTTTTGGTTTTTCATCAATTTATTTCTTATTAAAGATTGAAGTTGAATTTCTCCAAAGAGATTGGCATTTTCTACTATTAATTGAGATTTATTCTTAACTCAATTGCTTTAATTCTGAGTTTTCTTTGCATTAAGGGTATTAAGCATGATTTCTTTTAAAATTATTGTAAATTTGTTGAGTTTAAATCATTCATGAATTAAATTCATTTTTATCTAGAGATATAAGTATGAAATAGTCTTGATATGATTAATTAGCTGCGAATTTTATTATTAGGTTTAAATTTTGCTTAATGAAATAGGAATTAAATCTAATAACAAATTGCTTGATCACCAATTAGTTTAATTAGGGTTTGGATGATGAAGCGAGAGAATGAAAGTCTAAATCTGGAATTATTCATTTAGGATTCTAAAACAAATTGGGTTTATAAGTTTTAGTCTTAAATTCTTTTATTAATGCATGTTTTCTTTATATTACATCTATGAATGTGATAGCTAGATTAGTATAAGCTCTAGTTGAATGATTATATTAAACTTTGGATCATTAAACCTAAGTAACAAAAGTAATAGTTCAAAATCATAAAAGATAGACTATGGATTGTCAATTTCTCTAGACATATTCATATCATTGTATTCTCATTTTCATCAATTTCATTGCTTGCTTATTTAGTTTACTTTATTTTCAAAAACCAAAATCGTCTCTTACTCTTACTTGAACTTAAGAAATAAATTAATAAGGCTTAGTAAATCATTGATCATTAGGAGTATGACTTTGGTTTCTCATCCAATACTATGATAGCCCGTATACTTACGATCACTATTTGTTAGTATATTTTGAGGCAAACAAGTTTTGGCGTCGTTGCTGGAAAATCTTTAAAAGTGAACTTTGCTAGGCATTATTACTTTGTTTCTTTCTTTAGTTTTTAGTTTAATGTTTTTATTTTTCGTATTTTATACTTGGGAGAAGATCTCTTGAAGGAGAACTTATCCCTTTTGTTAATAGTGTGCACATGATAGGATTGGAGAACAGAGACAACACGGAGGATCCACCAGCAATTCAGGATCCACCTGTAAACAACAAGGAAGTTGAGATAGTAGATCTAAAAAATCAAGGAAACTGAAATCAAATTGACCCACCTAGAATCATGACTGAGGATAGGAGACTTATGAAAGAGTTTGCTAAGTCGGTAATTGGTATGGCTACTTCTTGTATCCGCCTGGATACGACAACAATAAATTATGAGCTGAAAATCTATTCATTATAATATGATGTCGTCGTTTCATGCAATGGCCAATGAGGACCCTCTTAACTTCATTAGGGATTTCTATTTGGTAATTCAAACCATTCCTCTTCATAGACTGAATGAGGATCAATTGAGAATGAGGTGTTTTTCTTATACTTCGAAAGATGTTGCTAAGACTTGGTTAATGACTTTGCCCCCTGATTCTTTAACTACGGGAAGAGGTTTATAATAAGTTCATGTAAAATTTTTATTCCCACCAAAAGACCATTGATTTGTGTATAAAGATCGCTACTTTTACTCAGATGGAGGGAAAGCCCTTCCATGAGGCATGGGAACATTTTAAGATGTTGCAAATTCAATGCCTACATAATCACTATCCTTTGCAATTACTAAATCATTTCTTTTTTAATGGCTTACTTATCACAACCAAGGGATAGTTGATAATGTGGCTGGAGGTTGCATGAGTGAGGTTACCCTTAATGAGGCATATTGATTATTTGAAATGCCTAGAACTAACTCCTAACAAAAGAACGTAAGGAGTAGGCAAGTTGTTGCACATGAGGTATCAAAAAGCAAAGACATGATTATGCAAATTACTGAATTAACTCACCATGTTGAGCTGCTAAAAAGGCAAGGTAGCACACTGGTTCATGTTTAAAAAGTTTGTGAGGTTTGTGGGTTACATGGAAATGAGGCTAGTGTTTGTCCTTCCGATTTTGATTATATGCCTAATGAGCTTAAGGAAGCTCAATTGCTTAATGGATTCCAGCTTAGGACTCAAAATAATCCTTATTCTAATATATATAATCTTGGTTGGATAAATCACCCTAACATTGGGTGGAGGAACAATAATGCTCAAGTGCCTTTAGTCATACAAAGGAGGCCATATCAAGGAGAAAATTTTGGTTCTCAACAACCTAGAAAAGTGAATTTAGAGGAAACCTTAAATAAGTTTATTAAATTAAGTACTCAGAACCAGGAGGCAAACAATAGAAGGTTTAATTATATGGAGGCTTCAATTAGTAAAGTTAAGACCCAAGTAGGTCAAATTGCTACACAAATACATAATAAGCAACAAGGGAAGCTTCCAAGTCAACCGGAGCAAGCTAAGGCCATCTCAGTCCTTAGAAGTGGTAAGGTTGTTGACAAAAAGGTTGGAGAGGAGGAGCCTAATTAAGAACATACTGAGGTGCTCGAGGAGAAAGAAGAAGTAAAGGCAAACCTAACTCCTCAACAACTTCACAAGGCGGCTGATCCTTACTGACCGCCTATTCCCTTTCCAAAAAGGCTTAAAGGAGGTAAGAATGACAAAAAATTTGAGGGGCTTTTCAAGATACGATCAAAAGTAATTGTAAATCTTTCCTTACTTGATGTTGTTCAGAAAATTCTAGCTTATGCAAAATTTTTCAAAGAAAATAATTTTAAAAAATGTAAGTTGGAATTAGAGGAAAAGGTAATTGTTTTGAAGGTAGCAAGTGCTATTTTACAACATAAATTATCTCTAAAAGCCAATGATCCTGGAAGTTTTGTGATTGATATTGAATTGGGTAATGGAGAAGAGGCAAGAGGCATGTTTGATCTAGGTCTTAGTATAAATTTAATGTCTTATGCTTTGTTTCTCCAATTGAATTTGGGTGAGCTGAAACCCAAAAAAATGTGCTTGCAATTAGCCAATAGATCGTTAAGATTCCCTAAGGAAATTATTAAAGATGTGCTAGTTCAAGTTAATAGTTTAATTGTGCCTGTAGATTTTGTTGTGCTTAAGATGAGTGATGGGTTGACTAATAGGTCAGAATTACATATCTTAATAGGTAGACCTTTTATGGCAACCACTAACACTATGTTAAGTATGGAAAATTAACTATGTCTTTTTTGGGTTGTACTGTTGTGTTTTCCATATTTAACAATTTCACACACTATGGCACAATACACTTGGAAAATTCACCCATTAATGAATGTTTCTTTATTGATTGTGTTGATAATGTTGTGAATGATATTACTGAGCAACATATTTTTTATGATGAGCTTAAATCTGCACTTACAATTGATGAAGGAATGGAGCCCATAGTTCCTAAAATTGTAGGTTATCTAGATAACTTGAATAAAGCTAAAATAGTTTATAATAGCATTATAGAAACTTTAGATGTTGCAATGAACAAAGAGAATGAAAAGGACTCTTCTCAAAATTTGGAGCTTAAAGAGCTTTCCACAAATCTTAAGTATGTTTTTCTAGGTGAGGGTAAATCTTTTCCTATGATTATATCATCAAAATTGAGTGAGAAAGAGGAAGAAAGAGTAGTGGCTGAACTTAAGATTGGGGTTTGAGTGACATTAAGGGTATTAGTCCTTTCACATGCATGCATAGAATAACTTTTTAGGAAGAGGCTAAGCCAAAGAGGGACATGCAACGTAGGTTGAACCAACTATGAGTGAGGTTGATAAGTAAGATGTCCTTAAGTTATTGAAAGAAGGGGTAATCTACCCCATTGTTGATAGTGAGTGGGTAAGTCTTGTTCATATGATTCCTAAAAAGATGGGTATAACCGTTGTGAAGAATGAGTTAGTACTCACTAAGACAGTGACGGGGTGGTGAATGTGTATTGATTACGGAAAATTGAATAATGCCACAAAAAAGGATAACTTTCCTTTACCATTCACCGACCAAATGCTAGATAAGTTAGTCGGCCATGCATATTATTGTTTTCATGATGGACTTTCAGGTTATTATCAAGTAGCTATTACACCAGAAGATCAGGCCAATATGACTTTTACATGTCCCTTTAGCACGTTTGCTTTTCGGCATATGCCTTTTGGCCTTTGCAATGCACTGACAACTTTTTAAAGATGCATGATATCAGTCTTTTCTGATATGATTGATGACTATATCAAGGTATTTATGGATGACTTTTCTATTTTTGGTAACTTTTTTTATGATTGCTAGAATAAATTAGTTTCTATTTTAGAAAGATGTATTAAATGCAATCTTACGTTGAGTTGGGAGAAAAGTCACTTTTTGGTTGATTATGGCATTGTTTTGGGTCATATTATATCTAGTAAAGGTATGGAAGTTAACAAAGCTAAAATTGATTTGACTGCTAATTTACCCCATCCCACATTTGTAAAAGGAGTAAGAAGTTTTTTAGGTCATGCTGATTTTTATAGAAGACTCAAAAAGGATTTTTCTAAAATGAGTCAACCTTTGAGTATATTATTATGAAAAGACATTATTTTTGAATTTGATGATAAATGCATGACGACTTTCCATACCTTGAAAGAGAAACTAACTTCTGCACCTATTATTGTAGCCCTGATTGATCTTTACCTTTTGAGTTGATGTGTGATGCATCAAATTATGCATTGGGGGCTATTCTAGGACAAAGGGTTGATAAAACATTAAGAGTCATATATTACGCAAGTTTAACCCTTTTCGGTCCTAAATTGAATTACACCACAACTAAAAAAGAGATGCTTGTTATTTTTGCATTAGATAAGTTTAAGGCATACTTAGTTGGTTTTAAAGTCATAATTTATACCGATCATTTAGCTCTAAAATATCTACTAACAAAACAACTTGTGAAAACTCATTTCAAAAGGTGTGTGTTACTAATTCAGAAATTTGATTATGAAATATGTGATAAGAAGGGTAGCGAAAACGTATTTGTTGATCACTTATCTAGGTTACCCTTCTCATCTCATGATGAATCTAGTAACAACACCAAAGACTTAGAAGAATTTCTTAAAGAACAAGTGTTTAATGTGTCACAAATCTCATGGTTTGCTGACATAGCCAATTATCTTACATGTGGTGAGGTTAAACAGGATATGTCAATTCAAGAAAAGAAACAACTACTTCATACTTGTAAATATTATGTTTAGGATGAGCCTTATTTGTTTAAAATTTGCAAAGATGAAATTATCCGGTGGTGCATTTCAAAAGAGGAACATGTTATTGTTCTTAAATTTTGCCATGATATGCATTGTGGCGGACACTTTGGAGGAAGATAGATTATTGAGAAAGTCCTCTAAAGTGGTTTCTATTGGCCTACTTTGTCTAGAGATGCTCATACTTATTGCAAGCATTGCGATAGATGATAAATAGTAGGTAATATAGGAAGGAGGAATGAGATTCTCGTACATAACTTTGTTGTGATTGAGACTTTTTATGTGTGGGGTATCGATTTTATGGGATCATTTCCTAATTCTTTTGGATTTCAATATATTCTTGTTTATGTTGATTATGTTTCAAAGTGGGTGGAAGCAATTCCTACCCGAACGAACGATGCTAATGTTGTGGTTAGTTTTGTCAAAAAATTTATCTTTAACAGGTATGGCACACTGAGAGTGATCATTAGTGATGGGAGAAGTCACTTTTGCAATAAAATATTTGAGAAATTACTGAGTAAACATGTTGTTAAGCATAAGGTGACAACTCCATATCATCCTCAGACTTTAGGACAAGTTGAGACCTCCAACAAACAATTAAAAGGAATCCTTGAGAAAATAGTTAACTCGTTGAGGAAGGATTAGTCTAATCAAGTAAATGAAGATCTATGGTCTTATAAGACTACATTTAATACTCAAATTGGTATGAGTCCTTTTCGGCTTGTATTTAACAAAGCATGCCATTTACCGGTGGAACTTGAACATAAAGCTTATTGGGCAATCGAGGCCCTAAACTTCGATATGGATAAAGAAAAAGAAAGGAGGATGTTGCAGGTATCAGAATTGGATGAGTTTTAGAACGAGGTGTATGAAAGTGCATGGATTTACAAAGAAAAGACTAAGGTGCTTAATGATCGAAAGCTGCTTCATAAGCACTTTAAACCAAGTATGAAAGTCTTACTCTTTAAAGCCTACGTTAAACTTTTCCTAGAAAACTAAAATCACGTTGGAGTGGTTCTTTTGAGGTAGTTCATATGTATCCTTTGGGAGAGGTCGAATTGCTTAACTTAAAAACTAATGAAAATTTTACTGTTAATGGTCATCGAGTTAAGTAATATTTTGATAGTTTGGATAAAATCAAGGAAATTGAAAGCATTGAGCTTCAAGATCCTTGAATTCTTCTACAACATCCAGCTAAGACGATGTTAAAGAAGCGCCGAGTGGGAAGCAACCCACTATTTTAGATAGATTTTTCAATTTATTTTTCCTTTTTGTTAAGTTTTTAGTTTTTAAAATCATTGTCAAGGAGATAATGTACGAATATGTTTCCTTTTAGTGATGATTTCTTAAAGATTTATGATGCTTAATAAGGTATTAAGGTGTAGCAAGGCATACATGAAACATGGAAATTTTTGGCTGAAATTGTGTTTAAACAAAAAGTGGCATCAGGGGGGGTGGACTTCATAGGCACGGGTAGTGCCAAATTCAAAGGCCCCCATGCGCCTTTCTATTTAAAATGGAAAGATATAGATTTTGAGAGACAATAATCAACATGGGTCAGGTTGCTATGACCACGGGTCGTGCACAGACCCGTGAGCATTACTGTCCTATTAAGGGTTTGAGCAAAATTTTACACAGAAATCCGTACGAGGCTGTGCTGACTCAAAGCTGCCCCATGTGCATTTGTGTATTAAACAAGCTCTGGGACATAGGATAAACCATTCGTATATGGCTCGAATTCACTTAAAATATGCCCTTTAAGCCCTACACTTAAATGCGCACCTGAGTATTTTCAAATTGAAAATACATGACACCTAAGAACTTAAAACACCCTTTCAATATTACTCATTATTCAACCAATTTCTCTCGTTGCTCACACTTCTAAACGAATTAAAAAAACTCTTTCTTTGCTTCCCATTGATAATTTGATTAAAGTGGTGTTGCTTTTGTTTAAATTTCATATTATCAACTAAGTTTGCATCTCTCTCTAATCTTAGCACTTCATTTGTTTATAAGCATATTTTAGGGTATAATTCAATTAAATTCATAAGTGATTGGGCATTTTGATTCCTTTAATGGTTTTTCTATTCCTTAATCTCATTTAGAGCTAGGATTTTACAAACATTGATTCCCATGAACTTTCAACCCAAGTTTTCATATAAGGCATGCTTAGGCTTTTTGAATTAGGAGCACGATTGAGTTTGATGCTTGATTTTATGATTAAATTAGATTATTTTGATGATTTGGAGTTAAGAAATTCATGTCAGAACTTTTTCTAATAACAGTGTCCCCCAAGTGCTTGATAAAATGCCTATGAGAAATTTTTTTGTGAATTTTTCATACTTTAGTCATTATATTTGCACGAACATGATATATTAAAGATGTTTTGACTAGAATAGGGAATTGGTGTTAAGATTGAGATTGATTGTTGGATTTCCATTGCATAATTTGGGTTGTATATTTAACACTAACTTTTGAGTTGCAATTGGCATGCTTGGGTTTTTATTTTTTGTGTTATTTTATAGATGGCTAAAGATAGAAGGGGGGAGAAAGTGGAACATTCTAAAGGGAGGAAGCGACCATGTACATTTAGAGCGGTGGCAAGACCCATCCCATTGATTCCACCTCGACCAATCAATGATGCCTTTATCGCTAGCCACAGTCTTCTTAAATTCTATGATAAAGAAAGTCAGAAAAGGTTTCAAAAGCTTGCCAATAAACCTTTTCTCCCACATTGGGTCATTAACTAGCCAAGTTTGGAACACACTCCGTTGTATGGAGAATTGAGGCAATTCATCGAACTCCGGGGTTGGAGGAACTTCTTAAATATCAGTGAGACTATATACAGTGAGCTTACTTTAGCATTCTAATACACATTACGATATGATGGTAAGAGATTCAATTCAAAAAAGGAAGTTCAATTCCAGCCCTTTGGTAAAGAGTACCTGGTTTTAGTTGCAGAGTTTAGGGAAATGATGGGTTTGTATACATAAGAGGAAATTAACTCACCTATTTATCAAGAGGCTATTACTGATTGGGTGAGATATGATCAAAGGGATGCATGGTGGAAGAAACACACTGGGCTTGAAGCTACGTTTAAAGTGAAACATCAAAAGGCCATGGCTTACAAGGATTTCTTCATAAGGGTGTTGCATAATTTGTTGTCGCACACTATTACGGCTTGACAGATGAGTACGGGACATGTGCAAGCTGAGGATTGGATGATCCTAGGTAATTTGAGAAAGGGGGTGAGGTTAGATGTGGCTTTCTTTTTGTTAAGATTTTTTTATTAATCAAGCTAAGAAAAAGGATGGAGCGCTTATGGGCGGTGCTTATGTGACGCGACTTGCTCTTAACTTGGGTTGTGATTTGGCACATCCAGAGGGATTGACTGTTAATGGATTGTCATTAATGGCTAATTTAGAGAAGATATGGCAATTTGATAAGGAGTATGCAAAATCGGATCCACCTCCACCATTTGAGCCACAGCCCACTCTTAGTGAGTCACTTCTTACTCTTCCACATGTTCATACTTTTTCTGCGTCAACATCTTTTGCTATTCCTTCGACTTCTACAAGTCCAAGTACTTTGGCTGGACCGAGTGTGCCTCCACCATCTTCAGTTGGACCTAGTGCACCTCTACATACTAATCCACCATCCGAGTCACAGCCCACTCTTGATAGTCAAGTTATCATTCTCTTGTTACGAAGAAATAGAGAATATTTATAATGGTTTATCAGCGAAAGCATGTAATTTCGGGTAAAACACAACCATACACCGAGTCAACCACCTACAAAATCAACTAGAAAATATAAGTATTACTCAAATATTGAGTCTGAAGAAGCAGAATAATCTTCAGGTAGTTCATGGGTGATTCTAGTGATGATGATGATAAGGATGATAGTGATGAGGATATTTCAGGCCGATGATGATTGAACAATGGTTCTTTTATTGTTTTTCCTTTTAATTTTTGTTCTTTTTCTATTTTTGACACTAATCTCTAATCCTTTACTTTTTTTCCTTCTGTTTTTGGATGATTTTCATTTTTTTTATGGTGAGTCTGGTGGTGATTCAATTTTAGTAAAAATTTCAGCAGAGATTCTGCATAGAAAATTAATTTTAAGGGAATTTTTACAAAGGATCGGAGTCAAAATGTTCTCTAAAGTGGTGACCTGATGTGTTAAATTTGTAGAAAAATTGAGTCGGAATCATGGGAGAACTAGGCCTACATGTCAGGCAGCTAGTAAATGTACCAGGCAACTTGCGTATGTGTCATTGATGTGCCGGGAGGCAACACTAGGGGTTTTACAATTTATAATGCTCGACGGCTAGTTCTACCCTGGCTCTAGGCAAGTGCACCTATCGTTAGGATAGTATAGCAGTAACAAGGTCGATTCACAGAGACACCGACCCAAGTACTAGCTCAAACTTAAACTATTGTCTAGTTCACAATTAAAGTTTATTTTAATCTATTAAAAATTAATAATTAAAATCCTAATTACTAAGTAATCCCTAATAGGATAGATTCAAGAACTCGCAAGACTAAGGATGAAACAAATATGAAATACCTAGACTTCGACTCGTATTTGACTATATTGAATGGATAACTAACAACTCAATGAAAACTCAAGGAAATCAAGTAGTGGATTTTCAAACAAAAAAGTATGTTTAAATCTTTCTCAAGCAAACAAACCCTAATTTCAAATTAAAAGTTGGGAATCTCTTCTCACAACCAATCAAGTAAGAAAGCATTAAAAACAAGTGAAATAGAACATAAATCCTAGGTGTCCATACTTCTATCTCTAGCAAGAATAGAAAGTTCAATTGATTTTGAGTGTTCAAACCCTAAACTTTTTATCTCTAGCAAAGAATAAGCAACAATAATCATCAACAAGCAAGCATTGAAGATGAAAGTGAAGAAATATTAATCAAAATCAATACTTAAATAAAACCCTAAACATT
>CAOJBK015316390.1:0-17162 GCA_948294925.1 Codiaeum variegatum
GAATCCGGTCACCGGCAGCCGGAGTCCGGCAGCAGTCCTTGGAGTCTATCTCCAATAAAATAATTTAATATTAATTATAATTATAAATAATAATAAAAATAATTTAATTTAATTAAAAATAATTAAACAAATATAATAGAATAAAATATTTATAATTATATATAATTCATTAGGATGAAATATTTAATTTAATCAAAAGATATAAACTAAATAATTATTTATAAAACAATAATTTATAAACCATTGAACCGATCCAATCCGATCTAATCCGAACCAAATCATCTATATATAATCAGATTAGATTAGATTGAATCTCTATTGTATAAATTCAATTTGACATGTTAAGTTGGATTGGATTGGATTGGAACCAAGCAAAAACCAATCCAATCCAATCTATGAACACTCCTACTCATAATCAACCAATATTCGTGTTTTTAATCATGTTAGACATAATTATTTAGAAATATTTCATGTATGATTTCTCTTTTTTACTTTTTTGAAAAAGAAAAATTAAAGCTGCACCTCATCTCATGATATAAAAAGGAAAATATAATACCAACTAGATAATTTAAGAAAAAATAACAGAGAACGATTTTGATCCAACATGGTATTCATGTCCCAAATTTTAAATGTGCATATCAGTCATACAATAATTTTTTTTTTTTTGAGCTCAGTCATACAATAATATTATGATTTTAAAATTAGAGATATTATAGAAAAAATATTAGATTTTAAAATTAGAAAAATAACTATCGAAATATTTATATCCATTTAAATAAAATGTAAAATTTTTTTTGAGAACTTTAATCATAATATATATAAATGTGATAAAGAGGGAGATCGGTAAAATTACGGGAACTCCCCCCTTAATTATTCTTCTTGAGATTATTTTAATAATTTGAAATATTTATATACTTATTTTTTAAATAATAGTCTATTTTATTTTTCGTGTCTAAATACTAAAAATTAATTTATAAAAAATATTTTAAATTATAATATAAAAATATATTAATACATTCGTCTCAAAGATGGATTTTATAATTGTGTTTTGTACTCTTTTCCTGGCTTTTGCCGAAAATTCCTTCTTTTTTTTTTTTTCTAAATGTTGCTTTGTTTTTTTAAATAAAAAATGTTACTGTTTAGTTTTTCTTGTCATGTTTAAAACATTTTTTTTTCTTTTAAGTCCACTGTTAACATTTTATGTTATTTGGATTGAAACTGATTTTTTTTTTAACTTAAAGCTTTTTTAAAAAATTATAATTTTATTACCTTTGATTTTTATTTTTATTTTTTAGATTATATTTATTTTTTATTGTTAATAATTTTTTGAATGAGTTAAATTTATGATTTATATTATAGTTTTAAAATACTATAATAATATTATTAACATACTAAAATGATGTTATTTTAACCAATTGATTCATAAAATTATTAATAGGTAAATTATATATTATATATATCAAAATTATACATTAAAAATAATAAAAAATATAAATTGGATATTTCAAAAAATATGATTTTCAAAGGATAGTTATTCATCATATATATAAAAAATATACATTAGATATTTTTTATAGATAAATTATATATCGTATATATTAGAATTGTAAATTATACTTATATATACCCAAATTATACAATAGCAATAATAAAATTATACACTAGATAAATATGAATTGTAAATTGTGTCTAAATTATAAATTAGATATTTTAAAAAATATTTTTTTATAAGATAATTATTCAAAAAATATATAAAAATATATATTAGATATAATAAAAAAAGATACCCTTTATATATTACAAATAACAGAAAAATACATTAGCAATAATTGAATTGTGTATTAGATATTTCAAAAATATACTTTTTCATTGAATAATTATTCAGGTTATATATTATAAATATATATTAGATACATAAAAAAATACACTTTATACATTAGAAATAATAAAAATATATATTAGATATAATTGAATTATATATTATTTGTTTCAAAATTATACATTAGATATTTCAAAAATATAATATGATCATAGAGTAATTATTCATAATATATATTAAAAAAAATATACATTAAATATATAAAAAAATCAATGTAATTTAAATTATTAATAAATAAATAAAAATTAAAATAATTTTTTAAATAATAAATTATTATAGTCTTTCAAAATTAGTATAAACTATTTCATTTTAACTCAACTAAAAATATTATTAGTAATCATAGAAGAAAACATTGAAAATAAAATATTTTTTAAAAATTGAAATTTTAAAAAAGAAATAAAAAGCACTAATAGTAAAAAAAAGAATAATCATAAATTGTAAAAATTAAAAAACCTGAAAGATAAAAGACGTCGCTAAGGCTGAACTTGACGTACCAAAATTTCTCCATGCACTTGAGCCATCTAAGCTAAAGAACTTTGCTTAGGTATTTGCGCCAAATTATTATATAAATTAATTTAAAGCCCGGACCAGAGTATAGTAGCTTGTTATTTTATATTGCACTGCAATAAAATGATCAAAGAAGATATTTTAAATAAAATATATTTTTAAAATGTTTTATTTATATTTATATTCATTATTTTTAAAATAATAATAATATAAAAAGAATTTCAATTTATATATATTTTTTAATATTATTTATAATTTAATAGCCAACTCAAATATATATATATATATATATATATATATAAAAGTAAAAAAATAGGATTTTTTTTTAAAAATATCTTATTTGAATTGTTTTATTTGATCAATTTTATTATACAGTTGGAGTATTAATTAATATAAATAAATAGAATATAATTATTTATTCATTTACACTATTATTTATTGCTAAGTTAACTTAAATTGTATCCCTCAAAAAAAAAGTTAACTTAAATTGTAGTTTTCATTTAAAAAAAAAAACAAACTTAGATTGTAGTTTGATATGGTTATTACATGAGTAGTTATTAGTTTGGGCAAAGTATAAAAAATGATCTTGTTATTTAATGCATTTGTAATTTAGAGTTTGTTAAATTTTTCATGATAATTTAAGATCTGTGGTTCAATTTATTAATAAAATAGAATTTTGCCCATTTTCATCCTACGTGACGTCATTTTTCACCTGACACGTGTACGCCACATCAGCGCCACATTGGATGAAAATGTACGGGAACCCTGTTTTGTTAACAAATTGAATAACAGATTCTAAATTGCCAGAAAAATTTCACAGACTTTAAATTATATATGCGTTAAAACACAAGCCATTTTTTTATACTTTCTCCTACTAGTTATTGTAAGTATTCTATTATGATTATAATTTCAACCAAATTTCAATTCTATCACAGCAATTTTTTTAGCATGTTAATTATAATTGCAAGTATTTATAGTATTTTTAAGTGTACTAAAAAAAATTTGTTAAAAAATGCTAAAAAAAATTTTAAGGCAAGAGTAAAAGTTTTTTTGAAATTAAAAGAAGGAAAATAGAGTAAAAGTTAAAAATAACTTAGAATTCAGCTATAGTTTATACATATAGGAATTATTATTATTATTATTATTATTATTAGGAATAAAAATATAAATAAAAATTTAAATTTTATTAAACATATATTAACTTTTTTTAAAATTCTATTAAATTTACTCTCTATAAACATACATAAATAATTTACGGTTATGATATTTTCATATATTTTCTTTTCTTATTAATTTGATCATGAAAAACAATATAGATTTTGATAATCAAATAATTGATATTAATAATTTACAAGAACAAATAATTGCAACTTTGATTCGGAAAGATGTTATAAATTAATTAAACTTTGAGAAGGAAAAGTTGTACATGGTTATTAACCGTTCAATTAAATAAGTTAATCAATAGTATCCATATTGCAAGGAAATCGTTTCTTACGAATTCAAATCATATAGATATGGTTTCTCATTATGTTTTTATATTTTAAATTATTTTTAAGCAGATATGTATTTATCAAACAACATTTAATATAATATAAACTTTTAATTATATGTTACTATTTAACTTACTTTAATGCAATAAAAATTTATCAACGTCAAATAAATAGATTATATAATGGGACACTTTGATAACCTGCATAACACGTTCTTGAAAAAACTAGTAATCTGAAAGTACATATACGACATAATGACACCATACTCCATTTAACAAAACCATGGCAATTTTACTAGATGTGGAATGATAAATATACTGCTCATACATATTTTAATTTAGTGATATGAGATACAAGACCATAGTTGAAATGCCATAAAAGCCTAACACCTATCCACATTATTCAAACTTAGAAATAATGATAAAATTTGAGAAATATTATAAGAGTATGCAGAATAATTATATTTCTTGTGTATGGGCCGCAGTCTTGATGGGCTAACATTATTATCTTATTTGAAATAAAGTTATGAAATGGGCAGGATGGCAATTTATACCCTACTCATACTCATGGGTATTCATTCGAATTTGATCCAGTTAAAATAGGTAATATCTGAGTTGATTAAATAATAAATATGTATAAATTCATACCTAAAAAATAGCAATAAATATAAATAAGATATGAATAGTATAGTAAATTATCCATACCTATACCTATATCCTACTCAAAATATATATATAATGTATACTTAATAATGTATTGCTTTGCATGAATCTATTTTCAATAATTTTTTTAAGTTATATATATTTATAATTTAATAATTATGTATCTAATATGTGAAGTTTGAATACTTAGATAAATTTTGAAATATTTAAATTTTTAGTATTTTATTTTTGTTCTTAATATATGTTTTATAATCAATGTGTTTATTTATTAATTATAAAATATGAATAAAATACAAATATTAAAAGTAATTATATAATTATTTGAGTTATATAATACGTGAAGTTTGAATATTTAGATAAATTTTAAAATATTCAAATTTTTAATATTTTATTTTTATTCTTAATATATATTTTATAATTAATATGTTTATTTATTAATTATAAAATATTGATAAAATACAAAATGTATTTATATAATAAGCCAAATTGGAGACGTGAAGAAAATAAACTTTGCAAACCATCATAGCTCCATGAAAATTACAAAAAATATATTAAAAAATAAAATTAATTATAAAAATATTATTATATTAAAAATTTTTATTATAAAAATATTTATTTTGAAGTATATATAGCATATTTTTTTAAAAAAAAATTAAAAATTATATTTTTATAAAAAAATTTTAATGATTATAATTTTGTAATTAAAATTAAAAAATATATTATAAAATATAAATTTCTCTTTACTTTTTTCAGCCATCGATCAATCAAAGCCCATAATTGCGTTGATTTATTGCGGCAAAGGAAGCAGACATAGCCAGACTTGGATAAGGTGGAGAAATTGCCGCAAAAGACGAGCTTCAGCTTGAAAATCCAGTAAAAACTTGAGTAAAAACAACTAGATTATAAAGAATAGACCGAAACATTATATTTCACTGAATTCTAAAGAAATTAAACATAAAGATGAACCAGAGTAATAATCATAAAAATGGGGACCCTTCAAGTGGCTAGAGCCGCCTGAGGGACTCCTCAAATGAGAAACCCTAATCGGTACACACCAAGAAGACGACGGTAGAAAGCCTCTTTCTTTAGTATCCACAGTTTTATTTAGTAATTTATCCAAATCATTTGATTCAAACAACGGACAAATTTGTAATTGACAAAATTATGAATGTGAAATTCAGTCATTCAACCAAAAATGAGTGGCAAAACCGCAGCTAAATGAGCAATATTTTCTGAATTTACTCCGACTTTAGCTCCTACCTCTGCCGATCATCATGAATTCAAAATTTTAATTAAGAAAAAAAAAAAACAAAAACTCTAATTTGAATCACAAAACTAGAGTTATTGTAGACTATATTATTCTCTACCTTATTTTCTTCAAAATGCCTCGGGTATAAAAACACAGGCTAACCAATCGGCAGACCAAAAAAACAATAGATGGAAAAAAGTGATCATCACCTCACCAGAACAAATAACAAAAATGTAAATTGTGCAAAACCTGTCAGACTAATCCATGTAAGGCAAATTTTATCAGTATCAGTATACTAACAGATTATACATCTCAACTGTCATTATATCCAAAATGCATCAGCTACAAAAGCAGAGAGAAAACTCTGACCTGAACGATTACTTGTACAAGTTGCCTTCTTTAACCACAGGCGATGAGAAGTTCTGATGATGATACCACCAAAATACTCGTGAGTACCTTCCACAAATGGAAATCCTACTTAGGTACTTATATAATCTCAGTAGACACGATTGCTGATAGTTTGATAAAGCGATCTCAGTTGCGTGTTCCATTTATTGATGGCTGTATACTTCTTCATTCCTTTTGACCTGCATGACATTTTACAGTGATAATGATAATGATGCCTATGGAGCAATGTTCACAAAGCATGCACATGAACATTCAAATGAGCTTCCAATCAAACAGGTAACTGAAAATGAAAATTATACTAAGGAGAAAAATACCTGTCTCCACGCTCTAATAACCTGTTCACTTGGTCAATATGTCCATCAATTCGATTGTCCAATATCAATGAAACCAGCAGCTGCTCAACGTCTTTTTCAGGCACATTGAGTTCCTGTAAGTTTACCAGATTCACAAAAATCTTAGTCCAATTAAAAGAGCTTAATAATAACAAGAAAATTATGACATTGAAAGAATAACTTCAGTAGTTAAAAAGAAATAAAAGGCCCTCACCTTTGATATGAAAGGAATTCGGATTCTTGTATAAGGTTTAATAAGCTTGACCAATACTTGAGTTCTGACATTCTTCAGTAGATCTTCAATGTAATTCCGTATGAAGGGATCATCCATTATTGTCCTCCTGTTACTCTGCAGAAAGTTCAGCTAGCAACTTAAAACAAAAAGGTACGAGTAACAACTTACAACAATATCTCATCAAAATATGTTAGCCTACCTTGAGGATTTTCTCAAATTCCAAGATTTCATTCCGTTGATATGCCGCTATGAGGTTTGTCATTGCCAAAATCTCAGGGTCATTTTTATATCTGAACAACAATCATCATGAGAGAGAGGAAGAGAAGCAAAGCAAATCCATTACTGATGTATGAATATACTTACGGCTTTGCCTCTTGACCATCAAATGGATTCACTTCAGATTCCATCAACATGTTAGCCAGAACCAGGTATCTGTCAGACATGATGATTAAGATAGACGATATCAAACCAGCGTACTGGAAGTTCTAAATGCAAGGGGAAACATATTGATGATGCACAATGAATGCAATGCAAAAGTAGCATACACCATTTCAAACAGAGAGTGTACTGATAATCTAACCTCACTATTCAAGTTCAGATTTGTGTTTCTACGAATTATGGTGCTTAACATTAATATGTTCCACATTCAATGTACTAAGGTAAAAGAAATACTTGTTTGTGTGTAAATAGCAGGAAAAAAGGAAGGTAGGAAGAGATGGGGAACATACTTTAGGCATTGTATGCGTCTTTGGTTCCCAGCTTCATCATAGTTCTTAAAAGCTTCAAAGAAATCTGTTGCTGCATCAGCCCATTGACGCTCTGCCATATGCATCTTCCCACCACATTCTCGAATTATCCCCATTATCCTTGGATGTGGAATGGCTGATTTGATGGCAAGTGCTTTTTGGTACAATTGCTGGTGAGCCATAACACAGAAACACCATTATATACTCTGAAAGAATTTAAACCTCTAAATCAGGAAGCATCCACCAAGCAGAGAAACTGAACTGTCAGAGATGTCATGAGCATCCAGCATCATACAATTTTAAATCTCCAGTTAAGTTTTCAGCAAACAAAGCTTTCACAAGCATGTCCTACTTGAACATTAACAGCACGTTCAGAATATCAAGGTCCAACAACAATAACGAAGAGAACCCGAAACAAAACAGTTCACAGCATATCTTGGTAACTGGCCACAGTTTTGCCAATTACACACTAGATTAAGCAAACAGGTACCAAGTTATTGGCAGGTTATAGAGAAGAAAATCCTGCCTAATATGCATGATCATACCAGTTACGAATTGCTTTCTATGTAATTTTCTATTTTACTTGATTTCAACAAGCACATGGATCATACATGTTATAAATTTCTTTCCATGTGATTTTATAGTTTACTTAATTTCAACAAGCACATGGTGACTAGTTTCAAATGAAGGTATGAGATTAGCTCATAAATTATCTTATCCTCGGCAAACTTGCGAAATATCAGGTTCATTGTCAAATTTCCAACTGCCAACATATAATAAGCTTATTTGAACAGGATATCATTTTAAAGCAGGGATGAAAAGTGTTGTTAATCACTTAACACCCTAAGGATTTTGTCAATCACTCAGATTTTTCCTTCCCTTGGCCTTTTCTGGAAATAAATTCTCCTGGAGACGAGGAAAGCTCATCTTAATACATGAGTGCAAGCACCAAGAGAATAATGGAAAATCACTACCTTAAGCTTTTTGTTGTTCTTGGTCTCCGTGTACATTTGAATTTCAATAGCATACACCTCCAGAAGTTGACTTCCTTTCTTCTGGTCATCAGTACCATCCTCTCGTTGACAAGATTTATGAAGTTCTTTCAGAATCTGGAAATTTAAAGAAATTTAATACATAAATCATAATCAAACAGACAAAAGAAATACTGAGCTCAAGGAATTATGAAAAGGAACCTTGCTCATCCGCCCATATTCACCCACATCAAACCATATCTTGCAAAGCTTAAGGTTTGTCTTGAACCAAAGTCTCTGCATCAAGGAGAATTATATGAGCATCCAGACATGAAATGCATAACAAAATATATATTTTAGATATTTTACCTCATTCTTAGCTTCTTCCAGGGCCTTAAGAGTAGTCTGATAAAATTCTTGCAGGAGGTCAAAGTTCTGACTAGCTGATCCAGAAACAAAGTCCATAATGTTGTTTATACATTTCTCACTGTAATTACGTGTGACTGCAGATTTAATGTAAGTGAGCATCTCTCTGTAAGCATCCATCATTTCCTTGTACTTTCCCAAACGATAATAAAGTTTAACCGTTTGCTTCAGTGCTTTGAATCCCCTGGTAAAAAGAAGAAAAATTATCTGAATATGAAAACAACGGCTTGAAACAAATAAACAGTTCTGTGTTAGTATGTTAACAAGCAGGCAAGAGTAAAGCAATCTTATATAACAATGTATGAACAACAAAAGGAGGACAATGGATCATTATAGAGGAGTTACAGAAGACACAACTGTAACATCTCTCCAACTACATCATCTATTTCAAACGGCAATTAGCATTACAAAACATGAGCTTGAACAAAGGAATATAGAAGTCCCTGGTCCCTGATCCTTTTGATTTCAGGTCCCTTCAAGAAGCAAACCCCCACACTCTTTTTAAAAAATCAAGTCTGGAATGCAGTATATAATTAAACATTAAACAAGAAATTATTACGTGAACATACATTGTCTAGCATAAATCACTCCCAAATATATGCAAAACCCACATTTCCTCTAGATGGAAAGAAGAATAAATTTTGTTGCTGAAATATACTGATTATTAGGAAAACAATCCACAAGGAATTCATCTTTAGATTGATGTCAAACCTTTACAATTGTAAAAATTTCAATCAAGCCAAAATCTCAAGTGTAATTGCAACCAAGACAACAGCCCACTTTACCAGCACCAATAATTTACTGCTGCAAAGTTCACATATGCACGATTTTCAGGACTCTGAACTTGGTTTTGCTAAATATTTGGGGAAAAAAGGGTGCCTGAAATCCTTGCTCTTGGAAGCAACTTATTGGCATCTATCACGTGGTTTTATTTAATTAGTCCCAATCAAAGCAACAATTTATATTTTCCCATTTAAGGGTTCAAACTTCCCCTTTTTTTTCTAAACTATTTAAGGGTCAAGCTAAAACTATTAATTTATATGCATTATAAAACGAAAGCATGTTTCTACCTATAGAGCTACGTAATCTGTTACCGCCAAAAAACAGAATGGGCAACTGTTTTCAAAGATTTCAGCAAAACATTTATCAGGGTTGTACTACCACAAATGTAGGAAGGCAGAAACAGAGCGTGGAGGATTCCATGCAACAAGAAATGGGCCTGAAATAAGCATCTAGTTTAGCCTATACAAAACGCATAAAAGAATAGGAATAACTATCACATGGAGCAGAAGAGGAAGAAGGGTCACAGAAAAGCCAAAGCAACATGTCTGTTATAATAAAAGAACATATTGAATTGACTTCCAAGAGAACATAAGGCGCGATAGGAAATACTGCATATGAATCATGCTACTAGAAAAAGGAAGTAAATGATAGATCAGATTCTAATCAGGACATTACATATCCTCATTAACATAAAACCAATTAATTCTACTAGAATCTGATGCTTTGACAACAAGGGAAACAAACTATCCTCATTTCTATGGAGTAGTTTAACAAAATAGTAACAAGAAAAAAAATTAAGGCAACTAAATTTCCAAGAAGAACCTATAAAAGATATTTCAGCACTGGATGAAGTTAAGGAAGTAAGTTTTCAAATTGCAAATCATAGTGAATAGAGTTGGAAGCAGAACAAAGAAAACCACAAGAACAGACTAGTCCACCTTCGTGACTCAAGATGCTAAACATGCTGACTTTTCAGTTTAATCAATGTAGTATTCAAGACACCTAATCTGCCAGTTTCACAAGTTCATAAACAATTTAGAAGGGAGAATTCAATATTTGTCATTGCTATTTCTTATCACAGAAGGCAAAATGACCATATTAAAAAAAATTAAAGATTCAATTTAAGAATCAAAGCTTTCGCTAATCAGGAGTTTTAGAAATTCAGCTTAAGTTTCTCCAACAATGCAAGGCCGATGAATGCAACCAACAGTTCAACAACAGAAAATAGCAAGAATAGAAAAGGTATGCAACCACAGTGATGTAATGTAAGTATCCTATATTTTTATATTTGCAAAATAAAGGTTTAGTTTGTCCAATCAGGAAATAGAACCGACAAATATTCAATATATTATGTGTTTTTTCTGACAAGTAATGGTTGTATACAAGATTTTCAGATTTTCTGGAACCACATAAAACAGGCATTCAAAGCAGAAATAATTATGTTTTTTTAACTAAATAATGTATCATGCTAATAATAACTTTTAACAGCATTTAATTCAATTAGGCTAAAATGAAACTTCTACTAATTTATCAAGTTCAAAAGTTGAGCCAAGAATTTCTTTTTTGTATTACCTAAAGTCAATTCCTAAAGATATACATATTATTGACTTACAGCCTCCTCCGACATTCTAATCCAAGCTTGATACCGTTGAAATTGGAAAACTAATTGTGCGAGTAAAAAAGATAAAATGGTAACCACATTCTCACATTAAAAATGGAAAGCAAAATGTGACTGTAAGACAACACGAGAGAAAAAAAAATTAACAGTTAATGTTAAAGCTTTACAGCACTCACCACTCTGCTTTCTCTGGTTCCATGCTAATCACTTCAGCAAAGCCTGCAAGTGCTCCTTCTGGGTCTGTTTCAACCATACCTTTTATTTATAATGCAAGAAAAAAAGGTTAAGAAAGATGGATTAGTAAGATATATAAAGAACAAAGCTTGTAATTTTCACAGTTTCCTCAGTGAAGTGAGAATCAATAGACTCTCTAACAAATTTTAGAAGTTAAAATATCTAAGTGCAAATCAGCTGAATTAACAAAACCAAACGATGAAAATAATGATTATACAGAATCAGTCAAATGAAGATTCACAATTATGTCTTTTGGAATTGCTTTTTGAGATAGTGTTGAAAATATAGATTGAAGGTAATAAGATATTTCACATATTCTAATCATGAAAGCTCATTTTTGAGGAATATATTATGAGATACCCATTTTAATGATAACATTCAAAAGAAAACAAAACAAAGAATTACTGTTTCAGTGATTGAGTATTCAACTGCTTTTCAAACAAAGAATTAAAAGTAACAAAGGCATGATTTACAGTTAAACAATTCTTCCCAACTATTCAAAAGAAAAAAGTAAGAAACCTTTGGAGTTGTAATATTGGTTTTCAATGTCAACATCCTGTTCTTCAGGCTCCTCATCCGAGTACTCAAACCCATAATCCTCCATATCTGCATCTGCACATTCCCATTACTCTCAATAATAATAACAGTAACAATAATAATAATAACCTAACTACAATTACACATAGATAAACATCTAATTGAATTTTTTTTTTCGATTAAAGCCCTAGAGAGTTACTGGTAGTGATGATTGATGATGAGGAAAATTAAGAAAAAAAATAAAAATAAAAAGCATCACCTGAACCCATGATTGGAAGCTGAGAATTGAGATTTTGAATAAAAACGAACAAATGAAACAATGGCCGATGGTCGCTGAAAGTAATTTCGATTCAAACCCTTCGTGAATTGCTTAGGGTTTGCTTTCTACACAACTACTTGTTTTTTATAGTTTTACGTAAACCTTATGCTATACCCTGTTAGATTAACGCTTGGATCCCAAAATTTTTTAAATAATTTAAATTATTCATTTTATTTTATTATAATATAATATATATTATAAAAACATAATAGAAATATGAAATAAATTTTTAATAAAAAATTTTATAAGAATAATCAAATTTTATTGATATATGAAAATTTAAAAATTTATATAATCAATTATTAAATTTATATTTTAAAATCAAGTAGTATATAATAATTTTAAAAATATCACTAACTACAAAATTTTTAATCAATTTAATTTTTTTTATTAAATAGTTGGTTAACTATGAAAGTGAAAAATTAAAAAAATTTTAAAAAAAAATCAAATGGATAATAATATAATTTTATAATTCATCGCATTTTTCTTTATATATTATGATTTTTTTATTACTTATTAATATTATTTTTATATTTATCTTCTTTTTTTCATTTAAATATGATTTTAAAATTAAAATTTATATAAGATGACGTAACATCTACATAATTATTATTTTTAACATATTTATTCATCAACTTATTATCTTTTTTTATATGGTTTTAAACGTTATAATTTATATAGAGAAATTTTTATCATATTTACTAATCCATTTTTATTATTAAATATCATCATATTTACTAATCAACCTTCATATATAAATTTTTATTATTATCTTTCTTTTTTTCTTTAAATATAATTTTAAAATTAAAATTCATATTATATGCTATAAGATTTAAAAAATTATTCATTTTAATATATTTGTTAATCAATTTTAATTATTAAATATTATCATATTTATTTATCAACATTTATAAATAAATTTTTATCATTATTATAGATTTTTATCATTATTATCTTTCTTTTTTTTCATTTAAATATAATTTTAAATTTTGAATTCAAATTATGTGTTATAAGATTTAGAGAATTTTTCATTTTATCATATTTGTTTAATTAATTTTTATTGTTAAATATTATCATATTATGAAATGAAATTAATTATAGAAATAATTAGAAGCAATTACTATTTTTACTACTATAGATAGATTTTTACTATTATTTTTCTTTCCTTTAAATATAGTTTTAAAATTATTAAAACAAAATAATAATTAAAATTTTGTTGGAGAGAGAACTTTTTTTGGGATGGAAACCGAACAAAAATTTTTTTTAGCGACTTCTGTTTTAGTTTACTATATAGATGATTTAAAAAAGCTTTTATTATTATTAGTTTTTTTTTCTATAACGTGCTTGACACGTTACTAATACGTCCTATCATATAATTTTATTAACCATTTTAGTAAAAGATAAACATTTTTTTAAAAATAAATTTAAATTATACTAAATATAATTTATATCATATTTGATTTATTATCTCAAATTAATTAAACTAAAAATATTTTAAATATTTTTATTAGTTTAGAGTGCTTTTCAATAAAATATTTAATAAATACACAAAATTAAATATAAAATTTTCTGAAATGATTTTTGTTTATTCAAATGAAATTCAATGTATACTAAAAAATAGTTATATATATTTTTAATTGAGTTTATTTTTCATTATTAAATTTAAATGTAATTGATCATATATTAAATCATAGTAAAATTCATTATAAATACTCTCAAGTCTTATTTAAACTACAATAAAGTGCATACTCTTTCATTATAATAATTGTAAACAAAATTTATTTTTCATCCACATATTATCTCCATTCTCAAATAAGTTATTGTTTTATTTTCCGTATTTAAGTACCAAAAAATGAATTTATAAAAAAATATTTAAAATTATAATATAACAGATATATCAATGAATTCGCCTCGAATAGTACTTTAATAAAATTATTTTTTTATAATTTTTTACTTATATATTTTTAAAATAATTAAATATTAAAATTTTTCATTGATAAATGTAATGATCAGTTATTTCAAAATGAAATAATACTTTACATGTATTCCTTTCTCATAACTTGTAGCGAAAATTATTTCTTTTTTATTGCACTTAAATTAATAAAAATTAAATTAGCTCATGTTTCCTTTCTGTCTAACAAAATTATGGCACTGTATATATATAAAAAAAAACACTACTTGACCAAAAAAACACTATTTTTAAATTCCATTTTTTAAAAAAAAAATTAGTTATTGATTGAGTTTTTATTTTAAATTTCATTAGTCGAGTTAGTAAAATTAGTTGACATTTTTTAGATAATCCTATTTTATTTATTTTCTCCAGTTTTACTTTCCCTCAGTGCTTTGTATTTGTTTATAGAGCCCAAGGATCAAGCATAGAAATCTCGAGGAAGGTAATGCCAGTCATATATTTTTTATTTCTAATAAAAGTACTTATAATTTGAGTAATAAATTGAGGTATTGTTATTAAAAACAAAAATTATTTGGGAATTTGACTTAAATTTGGTATATATTTCTTATTTAAAAAAAGAATTTTATTTCCTATTTTAAAAAAATAGTATTTTAAAAATGAGTAATATATTTTTTAAAAGATTTAAATCTTTAATTTGGAGTAATCACCAAATAATTAATTTGGAAAATAAAATTTTAAACTTGTTGGATAAGTTTTAGGTGACTATAAATAGGAGAGCTATTTTGTGTAAAAAAAAAATTTTAAGTGTAGGCAAACACTTAAGAGTTACTTATTGGGAACACTTTTTTAATTCGAGTTGAAAGTTTTTATTCTAGTTTATGTAAGAGGGATGATACAATAAATTGTGAAATTTACAATTTAATTGTATTGTAATTGTTTTCTCATATAGTGAAGAAAATAGATCTATCTATGGACGTAGGCAAGTTTGTGCCGAATCATATGAATCTTAATGTTACTATTTCTCTTGACTTGATTTATTTTACTTAAGTACATATTGAATTGTTTGAATTTTAATTTTTTCCAACAAATGGTATCCGAGCTAGTTACGATCAAAATTCAATAAGTATGTTAACAGGTTCATCACTTTTCATTGTTGAAAAGTTTGATGAGAAAAGCAGTTTCACTCTTTGGCAAAGAAGTGTAAAGGATCTCCTAGTTCAACAGGGCTTGGCAAAAGCGTTGAAGGCAAAGGGGAGGGGTAAGCCAGGGACGATGAGCGATGAAGATTGGAATGAGCTAGAGGAATAATGGTCGATTATAATACTTCTTTGTATTATTGATAACATTATAAATAATGTTATTGAGAAGACTTCTGCCGTAGAGATTTGGAACAAATTGGAGAAGGTTTATCTGGCTAAGAGTTTGACCAATAAATTACATCTAAAGCGAATGTTATACACGTTGAGGATGGTAGTGGGTGAGAATTTTGTGGAGCATATGAATAAATTCATTGGTGTCTTAGATCAATTAAAAAAGATTGATGTTAAGATTGAGGAAGAAGATAAGGCGCTAATGCTTCTTTCCTCACTCCATGACTCTTATGAGGATTTTGTTGACTCGTTGATTGCGGGTAAGGATACTTTGACTATGTATATTGCACAAGCACAATTGGTTTCTCTACAAACTAGAAGGAAAGCTAAAAGTGAGGAGAGGGAAGGTGAGGTATTGGTTTCTCAAGGTGTGAGTTAGAGAGGGCAATCACATGACAATGGTGGATCTCAGCAAGACAGGTCTAGATCTAGTGTCAATAATTTGAATCACATTCAATGCTTCAAATGCAAAGAGTATGGACATTATAAAAAGGATTTCCGGAAAGGTAAGAAAAAATAAGATGATGAAGAGAATGTGATTTCTCTTGCTTGAGATAATGGAGATGTTCATATCATCACCCAAAGTAATGATGTATTTTCCTATTTATTGAGTATATTAGACTCTAAGGGATTTAGTTATAATACTAAAGGTGGAGTTCTAAGAGTTATTCAATATTGTATGCTCCTAATGAAAGGAAAGTTACATCAAGGGGTATGCCATCTAATTAGTAGCACAGTGGAGACCTCACGTACTGGCTGGAAACGGGGTGTGCGCAAAGAAAATCGATTTCAGGGTGTAGATGGTTGTGAATGGGTGAAGTCTGCTGGAAAAAAGTTGGAGAGATTAAGGTCTCTCTCCGGAGTCAAATAGTGAGTGACTGGATTTCAACTACACATGGTGTATTGGCCATGTTTGAAATCAGAGTGTGGGACTAAGTTCTGATTTGATGTGTAGTTGGGTAATTAAGACTAATATGGTAATTAAAATTTAAGTCAATGTGAAGATTATTAGAAAAATTGACTTAAATTTGGGACATATTTCCTATTTAGATTATGGATTTTATTTCCTATTTGGAAAAAGTGGTACTTTTTCTATTTAAGAAATGAGTAGTATATTTTTTTTCTATTTAGAAAAGGTTTAAGTCTTTGATTTGGAGTAGTCATCAAATAATTGACTTGGAAAAGGAAATCCTAAACTTCTTGGACAAGTTTTAGGTGGCTATATATATGTGAGCTATTTTGTGCAAAAAAAAAGATAAGTTTTTAGGTGTGAGCAAACACTTAAGAGTTATTTCTTGGAAATACTTTTTAGCTCGGTTGAGAGTTTTTCTTCTAGTTTATGGAAGAATGGTGATACAAAAAATTATGAAATTTACGATTTAATTGTATTATAATTATTTTCTCATATAGTGAATAAAAGAGATCTATCCGTTGGCGTAGGCAAGTTTGTACCAAACTACACAAATTAGTGTTGCTATTTTCCT